>JAOEGL010000010.1:1347500-1505000 GCA_034509955.1 Urosaurus nigricauda
ATGATTTCTGCAGACGTTGCCCTTAGAGCTTGAAGACTTAAAAACTCCTAGAGAGAACGTATGAATCAAATCCGTGAACAATCAGATCCGCAAAAGTCAAAGCCTTTGAATTGTGCTCGGAAACAGTTGAGCAGCCAGTGGAGCTGTGTGACAAGGGAGCTGTGTGGTCCTTGGCTTCTCGGGTGCCGAGCATCAGAAGGCATGGTCCGTAGGTTGCCCTTTTCTCCCGCAGCGGGTTCTCTACGGACTTTGTCTCGGGCGGATGCCTCAGTGACACGAAGTGATGTAATCCCGGGCTCGGCCGGCAAAGACTTCCATGCCTTCGGCAGGTAAGTGCCTGCCGTGGCCGCTCCCTGTTTTCATCGGCACGCCCGTCCGAACAAAGCCTGGAAAGCTCTGGGGCCTCACCTTGGCTCCGGAGGACGAACCGGGCTCGGTCCTCAGCGCCGCAAGTCTCAGTCGCAGCGCTTCTGCAGCCCCAGGATCCTGGACATCTTTGCCAAGAGCAGGAGTAAGGCAAGACCATGTTTCCCAAAGCCTCCTGGGCATAGACACATACAAAAAGTACTGCATTGTCTAAAATCCACAAAACAGTGATACCGCTGTGAGGCCAAGCAAAACGCACATTACGCACGTTGCATGCTTTTGAAGTTTTGAAAGTGTGCAATACGTGTAATGCGCTGTTTCTTGGGCCCGATAAAAGGTATCCCTGTTTTGTTGTGGATTTTGGATGATATTGTACTTTGCTCTATGGCCTTGGATATACATACAAAAAGTGCACCTTAAAAATAGATTTGAGCTGTCCTTAATATTAAAGTGGTTTGAGCCGACACTTAAAAAGATAAAATACAATTTTAAAAAAAAGCAATTAAAACAGTTCATTTTTAAACAGTGCAGCACTCTCGGCCTGTTCTTTATAAACCAGGGCCCTTCCTCTGTAAAAACAGGTCCGGATCAGGTTGCTTTGAAATACCTGACAGCAAAATTCTTGACAGGTGGGGATCTTTGGGGTTTTCAGTTGCCGGTGTCTTTCTTAGCCTCAAGCTAGAGTGGGACTGCATCATTTGAAGGTGGAGATACTGAATTGTAGCTGAGAGAAAAATAAAATTCTGGCCTTTCTCTTCCTAAATCAAGGTCTGATAAGAAATAATAAAAATTATCAGAGCAAGTGCAGCTGCTCAGACCCTCTCTCCCAGTATTGCTTTTCTGGTTTTTAGACCTGAAAAAGGGTGATTTGGGATTGTCTTATCTCCACCTATGTAGAGACCAGGAATGTGGGGCTCTGGGTCACTCTATCTTCTTGCCATTCTTCAATCCTCATGGCCAGTGTTTGTCGGAGCAAAATGGCCAGGCTTGTGGGTAATGTAACTTGGCTACTAGTTTGCTCGCTCTGGATCTTGTCCAACCCATCGCTGCCTACGTTCTCTCCTTCGTAGGTCTAAAACGAACGTATGTGTCTGTCTGTACATCTAAAATCTGACCCACTTCTTCCAAATATGTGCTCTAGTCCTGAGCCAGGCAAACTTTTGGTTGACCTTTTTCTGCATCCACCCGAGTGGCAACCTCCTTTTCCCTTCAATATATTGATCTGGTCTGTTGTCAGCGCCTGGGATTTTAAAAAAAGATAAAAGGCAAGCAGTTCACGGAGGGAGCAGGCTGGCTGGGGACGTTGCTTGCTGATAAAAGTGCCTCTGCCACAACCCCAGGATGGAGTCTGTGTGTGTTTGTTGTTGTTTATTGCTCTCAAGTCGACTTTGACTTAGGGCAACCCTATGAAGGAAGGACTTCCAAGTTATCATGTTATCCACCGCCCTGCCAAGTCTTGCAAATCCAAGGTTTTGGCTTCCTTGAGTGAGTCTGTTCACCTGTAATATGGTCTTTTCCTCCTGCCTTCCACCTTTCCAAGCCTTATTGTATTTTCTAGTACATCACGTCTTCTTATGCTATGTCCAAAGTACGACAGCCTCAGTTTAGTCTATATTAGTTTAGTCAGTTTAGTTTATTATGGTAATAATAATTTAGTCCTCTTGGCTTCTAGGGTGAATCCAGGCTTGGTTTGCTCTCAGACCTTTCCATTTGGGGCTTTTTGGCATCCATGGTACCTGCAGGACTCTCCTCCAGCACCACATTTTCAGTGAGTTGATATTCTTCCTATCCACTTCAGTGTCCGCCTTTCACTACCATACCTAGAACTTGGAAATACAATGGCATGGATAGTCTTGACTTTGGTATTCAGGAGTACATCTTTACACTTGAAGTTTTTGTGCTTCAGGCCACTCGCTGGAGAAAGTGCAAAAAGGGAGACACGCTTGATTCTTTTTTGAGACAAAAGGAAGGGGGCTTTGTCAGCTCAGGCCACTAGCATCCCGAAAAACCCCAAACAGCCTAAGCTTCCCTGGGCTTTGGGGTGTGTGGGCAGAAAGCTGTAGGGCTTTGAATGTGCAGCTGAGAGTAAGTAAGAATTTGACTTGGTTGGAATCCCAAGAATCACGGTCTCCTCCTTCCTGCCTCCCCCACCGCATGGAACAAGTGTTCTCATCCTCCGTCCATCCAGGCTCTGAGGTCCATTAGATATTGTCTCAGTGTGGTAACCAGGCTGGGGCGTTGTGTTTTAACATTTGTAGAAATCTGTCAGCAGGGAAGGAAGTGGGGGGAGAGGATCAATTTCAAGCTTTGGTTACCATCTAAGTTGAAATACTTCATCCCATTTCTGGATGGGGTTCCTCATCCTCTTCCTTGTTTACTTGTCCTCAAGGCGACTTTGACTTAATGTGTCCCTTTGAATGGAAGACCTCCAAGAGATTCGGCCATCCACAGCCCAGCTCAGGTTTTGCAAACTCAGGGCAGTAGCTGTGGCTTCCATGATCGAAAAAAATTGCTGATTGTATAGGTTTCTTCTTTTCCTATTGCCTTCTGCTTCTCTCGGTGGTATCCTTTAGCAATGGGCCATGTTGTCTAACAATATCGCCAAAGTACGAGAGCTTCAGTGTAGTCATTTTGGTTTCTGGGGAGTGTTCAGGCCTGCTTTGTTCTCGGACCCATGGATTTGTCTTTTTGGCAGCCCAGGATATCCACAGAACTCTCCACCAGCATCACGTTTCTAATGAGTTGATTCTTCTCACATCTGCTTTTTTCACTGCCCACTTTTTATAGACACATCAAAACCAGATATAGCAAAAATTGGAAACCTGACCTGCTTCTGCGGCTCAGTTGAACTGGATATTTGTCTCTTTTTGGATCTCATACAGACCCCAGATGTTAGTATTGAATCTGCCCATAATAAAGCATCTCCTGGGTAGCACTCCCCATGTCTTAGCATCTTAAAAGTTGTACAATGGGATGAGACCAAAGCTAGCTTTTCTAATCCTACATTCTGGTCACTCACCAGCCAACCAAATACCCAAAATGGGAAGTCCAAAAACAAGCTCCAGGGTGGTGGACGCTTTGCTGCCGACGTGTGTTTCTTTGGGATTCCTTGCAGAGACTGAGAACGTGCCTTAGAAGCACACAAACACCGGCTGTCTGTGATAGCGATGCGCTCAGCGTGTGTTGTAATGCGACCAACGTTGTCAATTGTTTGGGAGCTGCCCAAATGCGTCGGTTTGCTTTCAGAGTAGCGCAGCTGTGTGTAGAGAACAACATAGGTGTCTGTTTGGAGATTTTTTTGTCTCAAGGTTTGCGTCTGGCTCATTGGTACAGTTATCAAACGCACAGCGAACAATACTGGCCATGGTTGTGTATTGTCAACGTAACTGTGGTGATAGACCTCTGCTGTTGTGGTTATGTTTGCATGTGGCGTAGTGGTTTGAGCGTTGGATTATGGAGAGCAGGGTTCAAACATGTAAACCCAGTCGGTGACCTTGGGCAAGTCACACTCTCTCAGCCTCAGAGAGTGGCAAAGGCAACCCTCTGAAGAAACTTGCCAAGAAAACTCCATGTTAGGGTTGCCTTAGGGTCACTATATGACTTGAAGGCCCAGAACAACAAACCAGGAATGGAAAGAGCTCATCGCTGTCCCTGCTATAAATCCTGGTTTATCTCCCATTCACCCTCCTGTGGGTTTGTCTTTTTTCCCATTGTCTCTTTCTATGTCTGGGTTTAATTTCTTAGGCATCCTTGCCGTTGGGTGCAAACCACCCAGACACCGATCAAGAGACCTTCCTTCCTTTTTTGTGGCGTCTGCTCACTCTTGGTCACCAACTGCTGCTTAGTTTTTTCCCTTCCCTTCTGGAGTGAAGTCATCCCATGTGTTGCTGTTGTTGTGGAGGATGATGATACACAAGGCGGGCTGTCCTGGAAAAGCCTGGCTCATGTCTGTGAGTAACTTGCCGTGAAATAGAAAAGGGGCAGAGAAGCTGCCTTCTCCATCTGAGGTGATGTCAGAGAGTGTGACCTGTGAATCATGCACCAACGTACAGGTTTATATACAGTAATAGGTATGCATGTGTTGCTTTTTTTGGCCCAGCTGGGATCCCACAAGCAGCTCTCCCTTATTATGCTCAGCAGAGACGGGGCAGACCCATAGGTTCCTGCTTGACTTAAAGAAATACGTTAAATGGATGTACTGTATATCACTTTGGAAAAACCAAGGCTGTGGACGAGAGAGGGGTAGGCAAGTGCGTCTATGGACTACGCCTCCCAAAAGCCCCCAGCCAAGCTGAGGAAGAGTGGGAGTTGTTGCCCCAACAGGTAACTTTTTTCCAGCTCAGTCAAGTAGAGCACATTTCTTTTCTTATCTGTAATTCCGAAATCCTCCCAAATGGTCCACATGGGCGGCTGTGATAGTGTCGCTTTGCTTGCTAGTGGTTCCGTGTACAGCGACTTGGTTTCAGGCACAAATATTGTGTATAAAATAACCTTCAGGCTATGTGTATATGACACATAAATGGATTTCATGGTGAGACTCCAAGATATCTCAGTATGTATATGCTAATAGCTCAAAATTCGAAAAAATCCGAAATCCAAAACACTTCTGGTCCCAAGCATGTTGGATAAGGGAGACTCAATCTGTACAGTCGAAGGAGTAAGTTTGGAAGCGTCCTTACAGTCTTTCTGCAGTCAGGCCTTTGAAAAGTTTTCTTTCTTTCTTTCTTTCTTTCTTTCTTTCTTTCTCTCTCTCTCTCTCTCTCTCTCTTTCTTTCTTTCTTTCTTTCTTTCTTTTCCTTCCTTCCTTCCTTCCTTCTGGGGAAACAGGCCTTGTATAAACACTTTGGACTTTTATTTGTTGTTGTTGGGTTTCCTTGTTCTTGGAAAATATTTTGCTTTTTTAACTAGTTTCAATTGCTTGGTAGTTTATTTACCATTAAACTTTTGCAGATTCTGAATTTTTACAATGATGTTTCTTTTCTAGCAGCTGTAAGCCACTCTGAATCCTGAACTAGGAAGAAGGCAGGATATAAATAATCATATAAATCGAAAACAATCTTCATTCCTAGGGGATTCTGGATTTGTACTTTTACAAGATTTTTAGTTCGTTCCCTCTTTTGGCCAGAGAATGCTGTTGCCTTGTCAAACTACAAATCCCAGGATTCTGTTGGATGGAGCCACAACAGTTAAAGTGGTGTTAAAGGAGAAAAATGGGGCTGGGCAGGTACAGTGGTCCCCCGGGTTACGAAGGTAATCCGTTCCGGATTACCTTTCGTAACCCGGAAGTCTTCGTTTCCCGGGGGACCGCTATTTTCAACGGACCGCGCGGCCGATTTAAAGGGGCCGCGCGTTTTTTTTTCTTCGTATCCCGGGGGATCCTTTGGATCCCGGGGGATAATTTTTGGTCCCGCCGGTTTCGGACCCCGGGGATTTCGTTCCCCCGGGGATTCGTAAACCGGGGGACCACTGTATTAAAAAGACCTTTCTAAAATGATGTTTCAGTGTCAAAGGCTTTAACTGTAGTGTACCTAATAATAATAATTTTTATAGTTGCCTTCCTTCTGCCACTGTGTTTTGGATAACCTGAAATACGGTTGGCCCTCCACATTTGGGGCTTTGACTTTTACGGACTTTGTTATTTGTGATTTTGATTAATAGGTTCTCTCTAGGAATCTCTAAGTCTTCCAGTGCAATAGAGTTCTCTGGGCATTTGCAGGTCTTCCGGCTGTGATTCTGTGATCAATTTCTGGTAGATGTTGACCACAGAGTTGATCTGTAGTGACTATAGAGTTAAACTGTAGTGTGTAATGTGTAGAGGGTACAGGTTTGTTCTCTCTGTCTCTACACACACACCTAGACGTTCCTAGAGAGGGGTTTACTTAAGTAAAAAGAACAGTCTTTTTTTTAAAATTAGCATATTTTTCATATTCACAGGGGTCCTTCACCCCTAACCCCAATGAATGGGGAGGGACCACTGTATATAAATCAATTCTAATTTTTCTAAAGGCCGCTCATGAAGAGTTGGGGGAGAATGCAACTGTTGTTTATATCACTTCCACAGGTCTGTACGCTCCAATCTCTACACACACACACACACCACAAAGACCCACAAGCAGATGCACGGAAGGGGTGGCTTGGCCAGATCCCCTTTTGGTGTTTTCATTCTGCCGGCATACTTGGGGCCTTGCATCATCCCCAAAGAGGCGTTGAACTTTCGGAGCGCTTCTGACAGTCCCAGGGTCACGCTGTGGTTGTGGAGCGTGTAGTCACACCCGTTGGAAGGAAAACATGACTGAAGCTTGCCTCTTCCTTTCCTCTTTTTTTCCTTTCTTCTTCCCCTCCGCCCCCTGCCGCTTACCCGAAATAAAGTGGCATTGTTGGATTCTTCCTTGAAGTTCATTCTTGCGCCTTCCATCGCCACTGAATCAACCCTGCCTGGAAAAGGTTTGCTTGCTGCATTCAATTCTTTATCCCTCTCTTTTTCTTTCTCTCTTCCCTCTTCCTTCCCCAAAAAACCCCAGCAAGTCTCAGAGGTTACCAATTTTAACTTGATGGCATGAAACCGATCTGGGTTTCGAATTATATAGGCTGCAATTTTGGTTTCCAGAGTCTCGGACCTAGTCTGGAACGGATTAATACAGGAGGCTGAAGAGCTCCTTGGAATGCTGCCATATGGTTGGGTTTAAAAGGATGGATTGAAGGAGATGGCTTAAAGGTTTCGAGTTCCTTTCTTTAAAAAATGGTTCTTTGCATATAGGAAAGGGAATTGAGGTCTCTGTGTCAGAGAAAGGGGCATAGAGAGAGACAAACTTTCCAGCAGCATCCTAAAAATTGTTTTAAAAAGATCTTTACTCTGTTTTTAAAGGCTGCGTTTCTAGTCGTCACTCTTCTCGAAAGAAACGGGAAAAAGAGGAGAAAGAATCCTGTTTCATGGCTGTGTTTCATCTGCCCATTTTAGCAATGTGGTTCATAAAGAGGATTTTTAACCATGTTTTAAGGATTTCTTTCCTTGAAGAGAACTGCTTTCTCCGGGAGTGGTGCGTGGTAACTATTTCAAGAATTGAGAAAGCAGCACAGTTGGAGTCAGATGGATTTGGGTCCAAATGGTAATCTCATTGAATCTTTTGGCCTCCACCTTGACTGTCGTTGGGAAACCACCTTATAGGTATTTTTTGCTTTTTGACAGAACCGTCTGGCATTTTCAGACTGAGGAGAGTCTTTTGTGACGATGGGTCTTTATGCCTATATTCCCTGGCAAACAGGTGTAGACCAGCTTTTGCACAAGCAGCGTTTGAATGTTGGGAGAAAAGACAACTGCTTTAAAGTTCAGCAAAAAAAGAACAAACAAACTGCCCCATATTCTTGGCAGACTTTGGATGGGTGCAAGGAGGTCAGTTTTAGATGGCATTGCTCCGCTTTCTCTGCAAGTCCCTTTGTGCACAATATTCCCCCTTAGTTCTTTCAAAGCATTCAGGATGGTCGCGTTGGAAGAGAGAGAGAGAGAGAAAGTTAACTCCTCTGTGGTAAACTAGACTTCCAGGAACTAAGCCAAGGGCTGTGCCAGAAAAACCACAGCTGGGTTTGCCCGCTGCATCTTCACATTCCAGAGGCTGGGTTGGAGCGAAATGCAGTTAAAGATCCGCCTTGGTTTTAAAAAAGGTTTAAAAATTTCATTCTCATTGGAAAACAGTGAGTGGGTTGCATTCTCTTTGGTGCGTTGCGTGGTTCTGGATTGTGAATCTTAGATGCATCTTCATGCACGGAGGTATGCTGTTGTGCCCATCAAGACTCCTATCAGTGTCTGTTAATGCTATGTAACCTTCAGTGGTTTTCAAATAAAAGGGGGAAAACAATGATATAGAAAAGAGAGTTCAAAGAAAGCCCATCACAGGCAGTTTTACTGCTAGCCCCCAAAAGCTAAAAGCTGTTGGATTCTCTTCCTTTACTGCACTTCATTTCCGATCTGGGTGCATTAATGCATTGCAACCTTCAGTCCTTTCCAAATATTAGATGAAAAAGAAGTACTGAAGATGGAGTTTGTGAGCGGCAGCTTCTTGTGAGTTCAGACTAGCTGAAAGCTAGGTATGGAGGCGGAGGAGTCCATCATCTTTCCTTTTCCTCAGGCCTTGCTTTGCGTCCGTGTGGCGCACCTCGTGGAGCCGTGGGTGTCGTGGACTGGGACGGGCATTTGGCACCCTGCTGAGTCACCGAGGAAGACGGGTGCTTTGTTTACGTCCCGCCGATTGGAAGTGACAGGGCTATTTTGGCCATAGACTCTGCCCTGCTGGGCTCCAGGCGGGCAAAAATATTGCTGCATTGAAGGATTTTGCCAGTTGCACTGGGTCTTACGCCTTGCAAGGTGGGTGAAACCATTGCCTCATCTGACCTTGGATGCCACACCACTGCTGCAGTTCTTCCATTCCTGCAAGAAAGTTTTCTTTGCATCACCTTTCAAGATAAACACGTACAGTATATACACACAGAAGTGTTTGCTTTGCCATCATTGCTGATGGTTTGCAAAAAAGAA
Organism: Urosaurus nigricauda; assembly: GCA_034509955.1. Taxonomy (NCBI): domain Eukaryota; kingdom Metazoa; phylum Chordata; class Lepidosauria; order Squamata; family Phrynosomatidae; genus Urosaurus; species Urosaurus nigricauda. Next base: position 1,356,394 of record JAOEGL010000010.1, read on the forward strand.
GTTGCTGTGCCAAGATGAGCCAGGATTATAAAAAGGGAAAGGAAAGAGAGGCGTCTGATGCTTTGGCTTCGGTGTTGGACTAGGACTCTGGGAGACCAGGGTTTGAATCGTCACTCAGCAATGAAAACCCACTGGGTGACTTTGGGCATATCATGCTGTCTCAGCCTCAGAGGCAGGCAATGGCGAACCAAATTTTACCAAGAAAAGGCGTCACCGTAAGTCAAAGACTCAGAGGAAGGCAGTGGTGACTAGCCTCATTGGAATAAATTTTAAGAACCAGTGGGGTGTCGTGCTCAGTTGGACTATGGCTCTAGGAGACCAGGATTTGAATTCTCACTCACCTGGAGAAGCTGCTGGGTGACACAGTCTCAGCTTCAATGGTGGCATACCTCCTGTGAATAAAACTTAGCAAGAAAACCCTTTTATATGTTCAGTTTAGGATTGCCCAAAGTCAGGACTTACTTAAAGGCATTCGACGAGCACTTTTGGAACTAGCTTGTTTATTTCCTAGATGCCAATCCACTTCTTCAGATGCTAAAATAAATCTGTCTTGAAGATGCTCCTAGATTCTTTCTCCTGCCCTTCCCCTTTTCATTTTTATGCCATGACAGACTAACTCAGTTACTTCTTTGAAAACTATGAACCAAAATTGTGTAATTTAAATGAGTCAGAAGCAATTTTTGTCACTTCCCTGTCCTCATTGGCTTGGGACCTCGAAACCTGGATTGCCTTTCTCCATGGGATTTGAAGTCTCCTTTCTTTCTGCCCCAAGAACAATACAATGGGAACATGTGGGCATTCTCAGCTATGACACCCTGAGTTAGGGAATGTCCTCATCATTTTTATTTTCCAGTTAAATAGATAGTAAAAATAATAAAATTAGAGGATGTACAACCTTGGAAGTCTTGGTGCAATGATCCAAGAGTGTGATCCACAAAGTTGTGCAATGCACAGAGGGCAATCATGTATTACCCTAAAGGAAATTTGGTGGTGGTTTGTTTGAAAACAGGCCACTTTGAAGTTGCATTGTCTGAAGATGGCCTGGAAGCCTGGAGAAGCATCCCCTCCTGCTTTGCAAAAGCCAACCGGCCTTATGCGTGCACGCACACAGACACACACACACAGCCTTTCTTTTCTCATCCCGCCAACAATACAGAGAAGCCCCTGTGTTGGGGGCCTGCTTGAAAGGCACAGCCAGGACTTGGCAGCCTTCTCTGTGACTTTGGAGGACACAAAAGACACTCAGCTTTCTGTGCGTCTTTTCTTCCGGATAGCTCATGTTTTGTTTTTAGAAGAGGCTTAGGAAGGGTGGTGGCTTGATGGGCTTTTTTGTAGTGGGGAGTATTTAAAAAAAATTTTTTTGACACAGACCTGATAATTCTTGAAATTCTCTTGTTTTCTATCCCAGTCCTGAAAACCTCAGGGCAGACTGCTGTAGTGGCAGGCTTAATAAACGAATGAAAATAATCCCAACGGAAAGTCCCAGAGCGTGGCTGCAAAAATAGGTAAAAATGCAAAGTATAGTTAAGAATCGTGGCACACTGCTGTCAGCTTTCCATCAGTTTTTGGTTTCTTTTTCTCTGGACAGCAAATTCTTCTGTGTCCTAGCATTGGAAAGGGCCCCCAGAGGCCATCGGATCCAACCTCCAGCTCAATCCAGGATCTCCAGATAAAGCATCTCCAGCAGGGAGCTGTCCAGCCTCTTTTGGAAGACCTCCAGAGAAGGAGATCCCTCCAGCTCTCTAGGCAATTGATTCTGTTACTGAATCATTCTTACTTTCAAGAAGTTACTTCAAATGTTCAATCTAAATCTACCCTCTTTTAACTTAAAACCATTAGACTTGTTTCTGGGACAACAGAGAAGAGGTCTTCTCCCCCCTCCTTGGAGATATTTCAAGAGTGTGGTCATGTTAGTCTTCTCAGTCTTCTCTTCACCAAGCAAGAAAACAAAAACCCAACTCCTTCAACCTTTCCTGCTATGGTTTGTTCTCCATACCTCTTTTCATCTCTTCTTGCCCTTTCCCAAACGGTCTCCGACTTGTCCCTCTTCTCCTTAAAATGAACTCAGGACTGACCGGTGCAGAACAGAATGGGAATATTCCTTCCTTGGACTTGGAAATGAAGCTTTTATTAATTGCAGGTGAAAACGACAGTCTCCTTCTGTGCTGCAGCATCACATTGCTGGCTCATGTTTAACTTGGGGTCGACTGTAATCACAACAATAGTTTCAAAAGCAACTGAAAAGAAGACCAATAAAAAGAAAGCCACAGGTAAACAGTACTGCGTGATCTGAATGGCTTCTTTCCACCTCAGCAGTCAGCTTCTAAAGGCATGCTTGAAAGCAGTAGACATGACAAAGGTCTGGGAGTCTAAGTGGATCGCAAGTGAGACGTGAGTCAAAAAGTGTGATTCGGTGGCCAGTAAAGCCAGTGCAATTCTGAACTACATCAACAAGAGTGTCATGTCCAGACTGAGGTAACTAGTAGTGCCGCTCTTAAGACTCTGTGATTCTTTGCAACAAGAAGGACTTCACCTGCAGAAAGCTAGCAAGGAGGGTGTGCCAGTCTGTTCTTCTCTAGGAAGGGAGTTTCAGAGCCTGGGGGCAGCAGTGAAAAGACCCTGTCTCCTGTGTGTTGCCTCCAGATGTATCTTTGAAGGAGGAGAAGACAGAGAGAAAGGTCTCCCAAGATCTCAAGACACAGACCTATTTGTAGGAGAGAATACGGTCCTGCAGGTAAGCTGGCCCTGAGCCATATCGGGGCCCAAGATTTGTACTCCTTTTCTTGGTAAACAAGAACGGCGCTGCTGTTGACGTATGCTGGGTGTGTCAGAGCATGTGGCTTCTGTTATTCTTGGGTTTTGCTTTAATTAGCTTTCCTGGAGACGATCACTCCAACAATAGCATCCCTGCCTCAGGAGAAGTGAGAAATCCTGACTCTGTAATAAATATATATACACATATGTTTTGCAAAACTGTACTCAAAGTAGGGAAAAGGCAATTCTGCCCAAATTTGCAATAACTTCTGTACTAAAGCAGCTGTTGGTGTGCCAGGTTCTGGTTAATCGATCGATTCATTAATCACATTTGGGTTCCTTGATGGAGCTCAAAGGTGGTGTATTCAAGGCTCACAGCTTTGTGGGTCATGGAAAGAGAGAGAGTGGGACTAGGCCTCTAGTGCATTTCTGAAATAGGACTGTAGTGCTTTTCTTCAGCTGTTTTTTAAAAAGGGCTTAAAATACGAGTTAAAAACAATTTTTGAAAAACATTTAAAACATGCTGTTGTTATCAAGTGCCCTCAAGTCACCTTGTGGTGATCCCATGGATGAGACATCGCCAAGACTCTGTCCTCCATTGCTTTACTCAGGTCCTGCAAATTCATACCCAAGACCTCCTTAATAAGAGTCCATCCATCTAGCAATACATCCTTCCCTTTCTTTCTACTTCGCTCCACCTTTCCTAGCTTACTGTCTTTTTTCAGTGATCCATGTCTTCTCATGTTGTGGTCAAAGTGTGATAGCCTCAACTTTATTATCTTGGCTTCCAGGGAGAGTTCTGGTTTGATCTGTTCAAGGACCCATTTGTTCGTCTTCTTGGCCATCCATGATATCCTCAGCACTCTTTTCCATCGCCACATTTCAAATGAATTGGCTTTCTTTCTCTCTGCTGTCTTTACTGTCCAACTCTCAGATCCATACATAATGATGGGGAATACTATGGCTTGGATGACTCTGACTTTAGTACTCAGTTGTATGTCTGCCCTTCCCAGTCTTAGTATTATTTCTGGATGCAGTCACTGTTTTGATTAATGTTTGATCCAAGGTAGGAGAAATCTCTTAACTATTTCGATTTCCTCATTGTCTAGGTTGAATTTGTGTAGATCCCCCGCGGTCATTATTTTTGTTTTCTAGCAGCAAGCCTGCCTTGGCACTTTCTTCCTTGACCTTCCTTTAAAACATAACAAAATTGAAATGCAACATAAATTGCAATGTTTTCTTTATACACTTGGTCCTCCTTGTTATTAATCTATTGCTGTACTAATATACATGCATATACACACACATATAGAGAGAGAACAAGAGTGCATGCACCTTCAAAGCTCAGAGCGAAGTACAAAAATAAAATGATAAAAACAAATCTCTGAGCCAAAGGCGTGCAATCTGAATTTTTAAAAAAGAGATTGTTGGGGAAGGAAGGAAAACAAAAATTGCCCATAGGTCTACTTCACAAACATATATTCAACTTTCCTGCCTTTCTGAAGATCATATCTGTGGCTTTGTGGGCACCTTCTTCTGTTTGCAAAAGGAATGATGGTTCTTTCAGCGTCTTCTGAAAATCTGTTGGTTTGTCCTGACGGTAACCTCGCTCTTGTTTCATTGCTTTATTGTTTTCGTTGCAAACTGGTAAACTGTTTGCGATGTTTACCTAGTGCTAAGCAAGCCTTTTAGTTGCAATTTTACAGTGTTCTTTTGCAAATTTATATTCCGTGTAAACCACAGAGACTTCGGTTATATTATGCTACAGAGGAGTGTGCAGGTGTCCCGCAGTGAACAAAGTTGGTTTGTTCCTGGGCATAACTTTTGGTACTGGTGGAAACAAAAGAAGCTTCTGCACAGCAACAACAACAACAAAAAAAAAAGAACAATTCAACTTGTTTCAGGAGACTTTTTTATCCAAAACTAGCAGTATCCACCTATCATTAGCAGACAAAAATATTTTGAACCTTCTAGAAACTAAGTGAAATTTTCTTCCAAATACATCTGGGGTGTGTGTGGTTTTTTTAATTCCGCCAGCTTCTACTTTTCTTTCGATTTCCATTTTAGTGACCAGATTTATGGATTGGTGGTTCTTGGGTAGCTGGAGAAGTTGTCTTATCTGCTTTCTCCTTTTCATTCTGTTTTTGTCATTCATGCATCCTCTGTCAGGGATTTTCAAGGCAGACAGGAATGTGCGACTGAAGTTGGATTGGCTGGAGTCGATTCTTGCTGTTTCCCAGTTCAAATTTGCAGACTCAGTGCCACAGCCCTCCTTCACTATCCTCTCAATGCCTATGCTGCAAGAACAATCCTTCCAGCTAGATGGAGGATAAGGAGGGAAAGGAGGATCATTTTCACAATGCAGCATTCTTTTATTGAATAGCAATCAGGTTCCAAAATGCCTTTTCCCCTTAATATAAAAAGAAATAAGAGCTATCTCATGTTGGTTCTGCTCCTTCTCTCCATGGCTGAGCTGAGCTTTTTCCTCTCCTTCCTCCCCCAGATTGAGAAGGAAGCTCGGATCGATGTCCCAGCGGTTCCCAGCTGCCTGTGAGGAGTTCAGGATCGCATGACCCTGGATATGGACGTCGTCCTCTCCGATTTTGTCCGTTCAACTGGGGCAGAGCCAGGATTGGCAAGAGACTTACTGGAAGGTAAGCAGCTTCTCCTTGAATAGCGTCACCTGAGCATTCCTTCCAACACTGACAGTTGGCCCTCCTGACTTTGGCAGATTTGATTATTTGTGGTTTTGATTCTCTCTAGGAATCTCTAGCTCCTCCAGTGCAACTCTGCCAAAAGTTGACCATAGGGTTATGCTGGAGAACCTAGAAGTTCCTAGAGAAAACATTTCTGTAAGCATTTGTAGCTTCTCCAGCATGATTCTGTGATCAATGTCTGGTGGATGTTGTTCACAGAGTTGCACTGGAGGACTTGAAGATTCCTAGAGAGGTGTTCTCAGGTAAAATGAATAGTGTTTGTCTGTTTGCAGTTTTTCCACATTCGCGGGGGTCCTTCAACCCTAACCCCAGTGAATGTGGAGGGACCATTGTACTTACTGCCTTTCAAGGATGTGTGTACCTGGATTGGCTTGGACTGGATGCCCTTTGGGGGGCAGCTTGCAACTTTTACAGCGATCCTGCAGAGTCTGAATTTTCCTTGGATGTTCTTTCCTCCTGGTTTATCTCCACTTTTGCTCCCCAAGGCCAGAAAGAAGCTCAGCTTGGGTGAAAGCTGCCTGGATGGGTCAGGAATTTGACTTAAGTCCCCCACAAACACCCCTCCCATGTAGGTAGACACAGTAAGGATGATGTTGTGATCATATTCATGCCTCCAACATGCCACTCAGAGGTGTGGGAACAATGGTTGGAATGCCGTTCTCTGGGCGGGTCTCCTGGCAGTTCACAGATTGTGGAACAGGGTTGGCTTGCAATGGTTTCAAAGACAATTCGAACCAGGTTTAGAGAAAAGAAAGGGCCTAACTACCTTGAAGGTACCAGACCCCATCTGATCTGGGAAGCTAAGGAAGGTCAGCTCTGATTAGTATTTGGATGGGAGGCCACCAATGAACCTCAGGCTCTATTTCAGAGGAAGGAACTAGAAAAACTATCTATGAGTATCCCTGGCCTAACAAAATCCTATGCAGTTCATGAGGTCACTGTAAATTGAAGGTGACTTGAAGGCACATAGACACACATTAAAGTAATTCCTCCTTTTTGGGAGGACTGCAATTCCCATAATCCCCCAGCCTTTATGGCTGCAGTACTCATAATCCCCAAAGGAATTTTGTAAGTTCTGCATTTGAAGAAGGAAAGACTGGATATGGGCTGGGTGGGTATGCAGACACATTGCTAGATATCTGTAGGAGCTTTTGGAGTGCACCAGGGTATGAAGATGTGGTCCATCTTCTTGTGGACCAAAGAGATGGTTTTGCCCTACATAAAATGCTTCGCTTGGTTTTGGGAATGTGCGTGCATGTGTGTTTAAACCTGCACCTGTTAATCCTTTCCTTCCCTCCTTGCAGGGAAAAACTGGGACCTGAGCGCCGCCTTGAATGACTTTGAGCAGCTTCGGCAGGTCCACGCTGGGACGCTGCCCCACTCTTTCCATGAAGGGCGCCCCTTCAAACCTGTTGAGAGGGAGGGACCCCGGCCCACGCGGCCCCTACTTCAGCGCCAAGATGACATTGTCCAGGGTGAGAGAGGCTTGGAAGAGAAACTTGCCAACCTTTGGTGCTAGAGCTGGGTGTGCAAGTGCAAAGGGGCTTGCAAGAACCCTTACAATTCTGATTGCCCTGGGAAGGGGAAGCAATTGTCTGGGCTGTTGTCATGTTCTCCCCTCTCTTTCCACCATCTTGGTTGGGTCTGGTGAGTAGATAAAGGGCAGGCAGCTTTGAAGGGCTTAGGGACTATTTCCCACTCCCTGGACCTGCCACAGGTTACGTTGGCCCTGGCTGTGGAAAGATACACAGCTACCGCACATGGCTGCAAAACCTCCACTTGAGTGTAGAATACAGGTTGTGTGTGTGTGGCAGGGCAGGGTATCTGCCTGTGCCCAAAGAACCCAAGAAATACAATTTTAAAGAAAGCATGCAAGCCATGACCTTCAAGATTATGAATTCTCCCACGCCATCATAAATAAATAAATAAATAAATAATGAATTAATAATTAAAAATATAGTCCAAATCCTGTGTCGTGGGGGATACATTCCCAGATTCGGTGCCCATGCTGATTGGAAAAGTAATTTCTCCCAAAGCTTGGAGGCTTAACCTCCTTGCCCAGCCAAGACTGGAAATGACTGCTGTCCAACCGATGGTCAGAAGTAAGCCTCGTCTCCCTCCCAGGTGCTACCATCTTACCTGTATCTCTTTCCTTTTCAGAGAAGCGCTTGTCTCGTGGTATTTCCCATGCCAGCTCCACCATCGTCTCATTGGCACGTTCCCACGTCTCCAGCAATGGTGGTGGCGGCAGCAGCACTGGTAGCAGCTGTGGCAGTGGCGGCAGCGGCGAACACCTCCTGGAGATGCCCATCTGCACCTTCCAGCTGCCTGACTTGACAGTCTACAATGAGGAGTTCCGCTCTTTCATCGAGCGAGATCTCATCGAGCAGTCTATGTTGGTGGCTTTGGAACAAGCCGGTAAGTGGATGGGACCCCAAGAGGTGGCAGCGGCATCCTCTGAAGAAAGAGGACACACCTCTGGGCCAGCAATGACTTCTCTTGAAAAAGTAGAAGTGGAAAAATTCTCCAGTGATTAAAATGTTGTTCCCTGGTTTACTACATTTGGTTTTAACATTACTCTCCAACAGGGATAAAGGTGAGCTATCCCATCTAGGGAGTTAAAATGAAAGGCCACCAGTATAGGATGGATGGGCCCTGACTTGAAAGTGGTACATGTGAAAAGGAACTAGGAGTCTTGGTAAACTACAAACTAAATATGAGTCAATAGTGCAGTAAAAAACCCAGTGCAATTTTCTGGGTTGTAGAACGGTGACCTCCCCAGAACACACCGAACATAGAAAGAACATGACCAGAACACTGAGCACTTTCTTGGTGTGGTTTCTCTCGTCCAGGTCGCCTCAACTGGTGGGCCAATGTGGATCCCAGCTGTCAGCGGTTGCTTCCTTTGGCCACGACGGGAGATGGGAATTGCTTGCTTCATGCGGCGTCACTAGGTAAGGGCCCCTCTTGGGGAGAACCATGCCTAGGTTGGTTCCATGCTTAGTTGGCAGCCAGAGCATCTCTCCTCCTTTTTGCTAAGCACTTTAATGACACCTCTGCTTTGTTGCTTGTTTTTATGTACCAACCTATGGTGGACCCTCTCCTAGGGTTTTCTTGGCCAGATTTCTTCAGAGGATGTTTTCAATTACCTTTCTCTGAGCCTATGAATTGCCCCAAGGACACCCAGTGGATTTTCATGGCTGAGAGAGATTTAAACCCTGCTTTTCCAGAGTCATAGCTGAACACTCAAACCCACTCTAATATGGTGAACCTGTCCTAGCCACAATGGCTGCCCTGAGTTTGCGAGATCCGAGCAGGGCTTTTGATGACAGGGTGACCTGGAGGTCTCTCGTTCCTAAGATCACCATAATTTTTAATTCTTTTTCTCTCTCCCCTCAACAATCAACCCGACCTTGGCTGCAGGCATGTGGGGTTTCCACGACCGAGACCTGATGCTCCGTAAATCCCTTTACACCCTCATGGATAAAGGAGCAGAAAGGGAGGCCCTGAAGCGGCGCTGGCGGTGGCAGCAGACGCAGCAGAACAAAGAGGTACAGTGCTTTGGCCAGGTGGAGGTGGATCTCATGTTGCCACTGAGAATGGGTGCTTTTGGTGTTTCTCACCTCTAAGAATTTGGGAGATCTTGGTCTGTTGAGGAATATTCAAGACCAGGACTAAGATAAAGTAATTTGGGACCATAGGTCCCAGAATTCCCATTGCATTTGCCAGCTGGAGAATTCTGGGGTTGTAGTCCAGAAGAAAAACCTTCCCCAAGCCCTGGGCAGGGTCAAAACATTTACCATGATTCCAGCAAGGATTCTAAACTACCTCTCCCTGGTGGAAGAGACTCAGTTCACTACAGTGATGTTGGACTGCAACTCCCAGCAGCTGCAAGCATTGAGTTGCAAGCAAGGTCTTCAGAAAGTGCCAGGCAGCCTGACCTGTCTCTCCCTCTCTCTCCCCAATCCACCCCTCTCTTTGTCTTCCCACCCCATCAGTCTGGCCTAGTTTACACAGAGGAGGAATGGCAGAAGGAGTGGAACGAGCTGATCAAGCTAGCCTCCAGCGAACCGCGGATGCACTACGGCACAAACGGTAGCAACTGTGGCGGGTGAGTGGCCCCTTTCCCAAAAGCTGGCCCTGGTGGGACTCTTCACCACCACAGAGACCCTGCAAAGGTCCAGAGACCCAAAGCAGTCTGTCATCCTGTGGTGGCTTTAGAGAACAGTGGGGTCCAAAGTCTGTGTTAGTCTTCCTCTCTCACTGCAGGGTTGGAAACATGATTTTGTCTCTCTCTTATCTTTACACATAATGAGATTGGGGGGATACTGGATTCCTTTTTTGTGTTGTCAGTTAGTTCTGGCTTGGATCTGGAGCACTTCTGAGGAAAGGTCAAGGGAGTTGGGTATGTTCAGCTTAGTGAAGTGAAGACACTACTAGTCTCTTTAAACACCTCAAGTGCTGCTACAAAGAGGAAAGGGCACAGGTGTTCCCTGCTGTTCCAGAGGATAGAACCAGGTCTCGTGGTTTTAAGTTACAGGAGGGTAGATTTCGATTGAATATGAGAAGGAACTTCTTGACAGGAAGAGTGGGTCAGCAGTGGAATCAACTGCTCAGAGAGGTGGTAGAGGCTGTTTTTCTGTATGTCTTCAAAAAGAGGGTGGACACCTCCCTGCTGGAGTTGCTTTAGCAGGAGATCCTGCATTGAGTCGAGGGTTGGACTCACAATCCTCTGGGGAACTCTTTACAATACTTGTAGAGCTGTTTGAATGTCCCCTTCATGAATTTCCTCCCCCGTTAATCAACCAGGCTGAGACTTTTGCTGGGGGTGAGTTAAGTATCTGAGAATTGGAAGGCTTCCTTACATGTTTTCCCCTTTCTCTGCCTCCTTGCAGGGTGGAAGGCTCTGAGGAGCCGGTCTATGAGAGCCTGGAGGAATTCCACGTCTTCGTCTTGGCCCACGTCCTCAAGCGGCCCATTGTAGTGGTTGCAGACACAATGCTGAGAGACTCCGGAGGGGAAGGTAATAAATGGGGTGGTGGAGGTTCAGAGAGAGTAGCTGGAATCTCTCTCAAATGATGGACGTGATTATTCTCTAAGCCACTATTTCCTCCTCCGAACCTCCTCCTCCATATTGTGCTTTATACCTGGCTGTTCCTCATGCAAACCCAGTCCCCTACAAGTCCTTGGCCAGCACTCCATCCCCCAAACAATGCTGGCTCTTTAGCAGTCTGTAGCTGCACTGCAAGGCCTTCATACTGCCTGACAACTTATGGCAAACTCATGAATTTCATGGGGTTTTCTTAGGCAGGGCAAACTCAGAGGTTGTCTGCCCCTGCCTTCTTCCAGATGTAGCCCACAGCACCTGGATTTCTTTGCCATGCTAAACAATGTCTCTGTCCCCCTTGCAGCGTTTGCTCCGATCCCCTTTGGCGGTATCTACCTGCCCTTGGAGGTTCCTGCCAGCAAGTGCCACCGCTCGCCCCTGGTCCTAGCCTACGACCAAGCCCACTTCTCTGCTTTAGTCTCCATGGAGCAGAAGGAGCCCACCAAGGAACAAGGTGCCAACAAAAGCCCTCCATTGTTGTCTTCTTCTTCTTCTTCCTCTTCCTCTTCCTCTTCTTCTTCCTCTTCCTCTTCTTGTATTTATTGATATCTTCCCTTTTCTGCCAGTATGGGACGCAAAGGGACTTAGAACGTTTAAAACAGACAAACCTGGGAGGCGGGTGAGATGGAGAGAAAGCCATCTCCCAAAAGGATGGGCAAGATCATATGGGGAGTCAAGGCCTTTCAGATAGTCTGGATCTGAGCTATAGAGGGCTTTATGGGTCAGAAGCAGAATGTGATTTCTATCCAGAAGTGGAATAACAACCAGAGAAGCTGTTTCAGCAAAGAAGTTAATATGATCCCTTTAACCAAAAATTGGCAGCCCATTGGACTTGTCCTACCTTTTCCTTCCCAGCTGTGATCCCATTGACTGACTCGGAACACAAGCTGCTTCCTGTGCACTTTGCTGTTGACCCTGGGAAAGACTGGGAGTGGGGCAAAGACGACAGCGACAATGTCAAATTGGCAAGGTGAGTGTGGCCTGCCTCGAGTGGCCCTTGCGGGGGGGCACTTGGCAAGGGCCGAGAAAGGCAGTCCTGTGGAGAGGTGGCGTATGAAGCCGAGGCAAAGCGGTCAATTTTCTCTTAGGAATTTCAGGCTTTGCACTTTTCAGTTTTCCCACAAGATGTCTTTGAAAACTGAAGGTAACAAAAAAATTATTGGTGGGGAAAGAGTTTGTACAGTTACTTAAGCTTTGCCTTTGGTACACAATAGCTTTGGCACACTGCCCAAGTGAAAAAACCAAATGGAATCTAGCCCTGGAGTTAGTGTTTCAAATATGGGGAAGCAAGCAATGAGTAGAGAGAACACTTGGGTGGGAACCTTTCTCTCTAGATCCAGGGACTAGAAAGCCTCCAACTCAACAGTGCCCTCTCTCTCTCTCTCTCTGTCTTTTGTGTCTTTATCTGCCTTCATTAGCGTGACGCTCTCGCTGGAGGCCAAACTCCACTTGCTGCACAGCTACATGAATGTAAAGTGGATCACTTTGCCTTGTGACACGCAGGTAAAGGAACATGAAGAAGCACTGGCCTCTCTTGGCAGGGTCTTGGGGTTCTTGTGAAATGCTCCCTCCACTCTGGCTGCAAGGGAAGAGGCTGTACCAGGTAGAAGGGAGGGAAATGCCAGAAGTGGAGTTAGCACAGCTAGGGACTTGGAGTAGGGGCAAAAGGAACTGCTTTAGGAAACAATCCCAAAACCTACAAGTTTTTTTTTTTAAAGTTGTGTTCATTTTCAGGTAAATTTCCAGTTGCTGTTGTCCAGCTGTATCTTAATGTCTCCCTCCTTCCCGCTTTCCCTAGGCGCCACTGGCACAGCCGGAGTCCCCAACTGCCTCTGCGGGGGATGATGCCCGATCCGCCGTGGACTCAGGTGATTCGGACAAGGAATCCGTCTGCAGCAGCTCGGCCAGCAACAGTGGGGGCAGTAAGAGCGGTGGTGGCAAGGACAAAGAGAAAGACAAGCCAAAGAAAGACCGGGAGAAGGAGAAGAAGCGGGCCGACTCGGTGGCCAACAAACTTGGCAGCTTCGGCAAGACCCTGGGAAGCAAGCTGAAGAAGAACATGGGGGGGTTGATGCACAGCCGAACTACCAAGGGGGCTGGCCTCAGCAATGGGCAAGGAGATGCCACCTTGGAGAAGAAGAAGAAGCAGAAGGGCTCCGTCAAGGTGAGGAAGGGCAGCAAGGATGATGCAGCCTCCTCTGGCGAGTCAGGGTCCCTCTCTGAGAAGCCGTGCCTGGCCAAGGCAGCCACGGAGAAGCCGACGGACACCTCATGCAAGTACGGTAGCGATGTCAAGCTCAGCCTGGGCATCCTCAGGGCTGCCATGCAGGGAGAGCGCAAGTTCATCTTCGCTGGACAGCTGAAGACCAGCCACCGGCACCAGTACCAGGAGGAGATGATCCAGCGGTACCTCTCAGATGCTGAGGAACGGTTCTCGGCCGAGCAGAAGCAGAGGGAGGCTGAGAAGAAGTTGGCGGCCCTGGGCAACGGTGGGCCAGGGAGGAAGTCGGATTCGGAAGGCAACCCTCTCCGAGGGGAGGACACTCTCCCGAATCCTGCCTACTCCCCGCCAGGGATCTTACCCTATGGGCTCCAGAGCCCCGACCTGGCCGCCGTCGGGGCTAAAATGGCAGGCTTCCCTACTAGTTACTCAGGGGTCTTCACTATCCCTCGCCCTTCCATGATGGGCAATGTGGAGAGTGCTCACCCCCCCAGCTACCAGGATAGCCGACGTCAGCTCGCGGGCGGCCCCTGCGGCCCTCTCCCCTCATACGCAACGCTGCCCCGGCACTGCGCCCAGGGCCGCCCCCACCTTTACCAAGCGGACCCTCCCCATCTGGGGGGCCGCTTCTCCCCGACAGAAGCAGATATGCCACCGAGTTACAGGGGAGCAGACTGTGATGGCTCCCCCTGCCACATCTTGCCCAGTAATGGCTACCGGGATTACCATGAGCCAGGAGTTGGCGGTGGTGGTGGCGGCGGCTCTCCAAAAGGTGGAGACCAGAGCAGAACCCAGTTGCTCTACGGTGTCCAGCAAACCAAATGCAAGCAGCCGAACTGCAGTTTTTACGGGCACCCAGAGACTGGGAATTACTGCTCCTGTTGCTACAAGGAGGAACTGAAGCGGAAAGAACGGGAGGCCTTGATACACAGGTTCTGAGGAGCCTGGATGAGTGTCTGCAGAGTCTGGACCCACGGGTGCTGTGGGGAATGCAATAATTTCTTCTCTCCCCATCCCCTCCTGCCACCGTTCCCTGTCTCGTTCAGGAGAAGGGAACGATGGGTTTGGCAGAGGGTGGCCTGTGTGTGGTGTGTGAGAGGCGGCTTGCAGGGGTCGGAGGTTGGGGTAGGAGCAACTGGAGCCTGTGTCTCAGTGAGGTGTGTGTGTGTGTGGGGAACACACAGAGAGTGGGAGAGTCTTGCACATGATGTGTGGAGTGGGGGGAAACCATGCGCCGGAGGGGTACTTGCGCATGCGTGCAGGCATCTGAGGGATGTTTCTGTGTGGTGTATCCAGCACAGAACTGAAGTCAAAACTGCACCAACCTTCTAGACCAAAGCTTTGAATTCTGTGGGTAGAACAAATGCAGACAACTGCAGGGAGTGCTTTCCTTCCCACCGGATCACACGTACACACACACCCTGATTTAATTTTTGTTTTCATTTCAAAGGAAGGGAAACCAGCATCCCTATAACATTTCCCCCCTCCAGAAAATGTAATCTTGGGTCTTTTTTCATTAGGTAATATTAACAGGTGTTTTGTTGCTCATTTGTTTCTAAAGATAACTTGGGCTCTCTTTCCTCCCCGACACTAAACCTGGACTTTTTAAGTTGGAAAGATCTGTTGCCCCCTCACCCCAAATCCTCTTCCCATCCCTTTGCCGCTGCCCCCCCCCCCCATTAACAAACCCCACCACAACTGGCTTGAGCTTTTTCCAATGACTTGGACCTCACCAGATAACAGATAAACGTATTTAAAAACTTGTTGGAAACTTGAAAGTTGAGATAGATGGGAAGGAAGGGAAAAACCAAGTCTCAATACTTTGTAAAATGGTGAATTTGTTCATGATCACACTTGAGCGAGAACGCAGAAGCCGGGAATGAAATTCGGTGGTGTGTCAATCAAAGCAATAAAATGTTAAGAAAAATTTTGCAAGTTTGGACCAGGTACTAGCTGGTAACAACACCTCCCTTGCTTTCTCAAGTTTTTGCTGCTGTTTCTCCTCTTAAAATGTGTCAGTAGATTTTTTTTAAAAACTGTATAAAATTCTCTCTTACCTGCAGAGAATAACTTTTCTTCCATGCAAGCTATATATATATATATATATACACACACACATTTCCCCCCCAGACTACCTCTTTTCTGCTGAGTAGAAATAATGTGGCTCCTTTTTGTCGAGCCCAGACTCAACAGGAATGGCAGATAAATACTAAAGAATATAGGTGTTATATACGTATATATAAATATATTTTTAACAGGGCTGTGTTTGTGTTTTGGGGTGGGATACAGGATGTAAAGCAGATGCTAACAACACTCTATTTTTCTTGCTCTTTTTTTAAAATGTAAAGATGTGTTCCCACAATTCTTCCCGCACCTCCGCCCCCACAAAAATTGGCATTTTGGATGCACCCGCTGTCGGCGTTGCATTATTTATTGCCAGCGTGTCTCTTTACTATGACTGGGGGAAAGCTCTGGCCATCAATTGGCAACTTCTCCTTATCCAGAGTTTTGAGTGGAACTGTGATTCTAAAGGAGTTGTTGTTGTTTTTAATAAATAAATTAAATTGAAATGGCCATTTTGTTAAAAATGGGCCAGCATCTAGGCAGGTGGGTAAATTTTATTGAGAATCCGGGAAGAGTCTTCCAAACTATGCAATTTCAGCGTTCCTTATCCAGGTCGTTTTTGGGTTGGGACGAGGAGAAAAGCCAAGTGTACTTAAAATAATTTTTTTAAAAAAAGAAACACTACCTGGGAGGTTTTCTTGGTTCTTGGATGCCCCTTGGGCTGCCTTAAAGTTGGGTCTACATTGGAGGTGGGAGGGTGGTGCAGACGGGGGATTGAAGAATGGAAGCAAACCCATAGCTGTCTTTGGTACCTCCTTTTGGAGAAGAGGCGAGGAAGGGGATGGAGAGGAGTGGTTTAACCATTTCAAGGGGATTGTGCCTCAAAGTGAAGGCAAGGTGTGGACACTGTGGAAAGCTATGGCTCTGTGTGTGTGTTTGTGTGTATTTTCGGAGGGATCTGTCCCCTTTGCGTGGAATGTGGGAAGATCTGGCATCAGATGACCATCTGAGGTGGCTACCTAGAGATTAGAGGACTGTCACCTTGCAAATATCGGTGTGATGAGGATTTGAGATAAGGATGAGCAAAGTGTGTTTCATAGCCATCATGTGCGGCTGTTTTTGTGGCCCGGGGTCAAATAAATCCCCCTCATTTTTGGCCGCCAGATGCCTTCTTCCACATTGAGGGCCACCCCAGGGTCCAATATAGGACCCGGAGAGGAACATCCAGGAGTGACTTCCACTCACTTCATGTTATGGCCTGAAATCATAGTGGACAGTGGGCCACAAAAACAGCCATGGGGCCACATCTGGCCCATCAGACACAGTTTGAGTATCCTTGAAGTAAGGGCTCACAGAAACAACCATGTTATTCAGACATGGGAAAGGCGAATATGGAAGGAGGGAGTTGACAAAGAGATTCAAATATTGTTGAGTTTTGGACCTGTGTGTTGGGATCGCCAGGAAATATTTTCCCCGCAGGTATGCATTGGACAGTGCCTTTCTTTCTGTTCGTTTTTGGACCATGGCTCCTTCAATCCTCAAGACTCTGTTGGAGGCTGTGAGCCAAAAATGAAAAAGGGTCACCATCTTCTCCCAAGCTGTGGCACGGTGCAGGTGGAAGATGGCAGATGGGCTGGAAGAAGCAGAGGCAGGTGAAGGATGGAGATGACCTGGGTCAGAGGAGAGCTTAGTGCGTTCTCCAAATCCATGGAGGAGAGGACACTTTGTCTTCTTTTTTGAAGCTTGGTCTTGAGGACTAGGCTTTTTCTTGTGTGGGAATCCAGTGGATGTGACCATCCTAAGCTCCCCAAAGCAGCTAAGAAAAGCTTCCTTTGGTGGAAAGGTTGGTTGAGTCAGGTCTTGTAATGCGCACAGATACTCTGACTTAGATGGATAAGTTGCCATTTCCACTAATGTTCTGTGTTTTCAGAAATTCTTTAAATAAATTTTCTGGGGTCTGACAGACAAAATGGTTGCATCTGTTGAGATACCTCTGCCCACCCCATTAATATATATAACCCAAAGAAATGACTGGGTGCTCTAGATTTCTCCCTGTCAGAGTTTGAACATTGAGCCTTCACAGTTTTACCTCTTTGTTGAATGTCTTAGCCCCATCATAAAAGGCACAGCCACAAATGGAATAGGCAAAGTTGTTAATCGAGGCTGTATGTTGTTGTGAATTAGATCTCCACACGCACACCTTGTTATACAACTTAGGGTATAGGCTAGTGCCAGGACAAAAGAAATTGGCAAGCAAGTGCACTGTACATTTTGTCCATTGGGTCAAGGGGACATGTTGGAAATGTGTCCATCTCTTTTCGAGAATACTTGTCCAGTCGCTGTCTAAAAAAATACAGTCTTCCTTTCCTGCAGAATCCACCAGAATTTCTCAAGTCCAGAAAACATGATAAAGGTCTTCCATCATCCTGGTTTTCCACTAGTTTCCTCCAAACTAAGTTTTAAGATTCAGATTTTGTTACCACTAACGTCTTCTCTCTCTCTCTCTTTCCTTCTTTCCATAAAGATCTTATTACTGGAATTAAGGTATACAGATTATAGCATCTTTTTTATTTGAAAAAAAAACCAAGCAAAAATGAGCTTAAAATGACTCGAGGGTTTTTTAAAAGAAAAAATACAAGGATATTTAAAGAATATTATTTTGCTATAAAGAGTTGCAACTTTTAAGACCCTGAATCCGAAGCCTTTCCGCCTTAATGAATTCTGATTAATTCTTTCATACCAGGGTTAAGTTTGAATCCATGAAACTGACACTGTTCCCTTTTTTCTTCCTTAGGTTTTATTTTATTTTTCTAGGCGACTTTGTTTCCTTTATGGTGAAACAAACCCCGGTTTTTTCCCCTTTAAAAAAGGGAATATTAACACACACACAGATACAAATCTTATTTATTAAAAATGATACAAATACCCCTCTCCTCCTTATCCTTTTTTGACGCATTGTTGAAAACTGAATGCAGTGGGGAAATTTTTTAAATGGTACCTATTCTTTTATGTTTGTTTTAATTTAATTTTTTAAAGGAGGTTTAAAGAAAGTAGTTTCCTAGGCACCTTTTTTTAAACTAATAGAAGTGATCACAAAATAAGCTTTTATTAATTCTCGGTGTATTAAATAGAGAAGCGTAGGATTTGAAGGGAGCGGCATGTTGTTTGGTTGTAGTCTGGCATCCTCTAATGGACAGGAGAGGTTATGGCACCCTTTGGCGAGAAAAATAAATGTTCTGGATTGCTTTCCGAATGGGCAAAAAAACCTGAATGTGTGTATAATATTGGGGGGGGGGGGGGGGTATTGTAAAAGTTAAACAAAAGTGAGATTTAACAGTAAAAGGGCTGACTGACTCACTAGCTGCTAGAGCTGTACTTTGGACAGTTAATGTTTCAAATATTCTCCGTGGGGCTGTTTGCTCCTTGTCTAGAGGAAAAAGAATCACTTTAATTGAACCGAGTATTTTGCTTGTTTCATCTTGAGAAACGTGAATAGGTTTTTGCAAGCAAAAGATGAGATGTATATCCTTGTGGTCGGACAACCTCCTTTAGTTTTCGTCCCCTTTTTATGCGAGAGAGTGCCGCTCTTTTTTCCGTCTCAGTTTCTTTCCGTTTGTTTTACTCTGTTGGGATTGTGGGGAGGGAAGGAATAGAGTGGCTTTTCTTTAAAAAAAGGAAAACAAAAAGTCCAGGATATAATTGTAACCAGCTTGTAGATTTCTTCGTAGCAAGGATTTGTGTTTTTTTCCTTTCTTTCTTTCTTTCACTATTTTCTTTCCCTGCTAGTTGTCCAAGAAGTGACCTGAATTAATTCTCCGATTGTTGTTGACAATAAAGACTTATTTTTTAAAAAGTACGGAGTTTATTTACGTCGGCGTGCGGGTGACTTTTCTTGGGGTCCTTAGGGAAAACGGGGAGGAAAAATTCCAAAAAAATTAAGGAGGGTTGGATTTGCATTTCTTATAAAATAAGAACAAACCTCCAAAATGGGGAAAGGATGCAGCGGTTTGCTTTGGCCTTATCTGACTGGGAAGGGCAGGATTCTGCCCTCTTCTCTCCCTTCGCCTGAGTTAATTGAATGCAAACTCCTTTTGCCCTTTCAAATCAATTTGCAGCAATTGAGGTAAAGAGGAAAAGCAGAAGGAGAAGAGAGAAACTGGGACGTTTTAGAATGGTTAAGTGCAAGAAACCAGAGCCTTGGAGGCCCTGGGCAGCGTATGCAGCTTCTTCATCAACTGGAATTGCTGTTGCATTTAATTCACTTGGAAAAAATGTCTTAGTCTTTGGAAGCTCAATGCAACAAACCCAAACTCTGAAAGACCCCCCCCCCCCCCATAGCTGGCTTAGACCTAGTTTTAAGATCTTGGGTGGAGGGCTAAAAAAAACTTCCAAGTAGACAGAGGACAAGATGGAAAGGAAGGCCCAGGCAAACATAAAAACCACTACACAACATTATCAGAAACGTCTGAAAGGAACTCTTCTAGAAAATGGCCACATAGCCCAAAAGCCCTACAAAAAACTACTGTCTAGTTTCTTCTAAAGGAAACCTTTCGCTTAGGTAGATCATTTTTGAAGCCTCCAAGAGCACTTCGGAGGTCTCTGCCCTGGATCCCAGAAGGAGGAAGATGTTAATCCCTTAAGAGTATTAGGATGACTAACAAAACGGAAATATTTGAAGATTATGGCAAGGCGTTTGAACTTCCGCACTTCTTCAGCTGCTCAGAAAGGAAGCAGCTGAGAGCGGTTGGAAAAGGCAGAGGATGAAACATCTTGGCAGTATTTCTGGACAGACAAAAAAATATTGCCTGTCCACAACCTCAGACACACCAGGCACCTGTTTTCTTCAAACCACAAGGAGACACAAGTCGTCCAACTCCTTTTTGTCAGCAATGAGGTGGCTTTGTTTGTGGTCAGTTGCCATTAAGTGGCCTTCAGCCTATGGTGACCCTTTGAATCAGAGGTCTCTGCTCAAGTCTTGCAAAGTCAGGGCCAAAGCCATGGCTTCCTTGATGGAGTCAAGCCAACCATTCTTTTCCTACTGCCTTCCACTTTGCTGAGGATCTTTTCCAATGAGTTGTGTCTTCTCACAACCTCAGTTTAGTCACCTGGGCTTTGAGGGAGAGAATTGCAGGCTGGATTTGTTCCAGGGCCCATTTATCGGGTCCAAAAACTCCTCCAAAAATTCTCTTCTTAGCTTTCTTCAAGGCCCAGATTTCACAAAGGCATACCAAGAAATTGGCAATATGATGGCCCCTACATCAAGCATCGTACTTGCTATTGCTACATATTCAATTAAAGTGAGCATCTTGACACTTCAGGATCTTGTTTGGTTCTTTCATAGCTGCCTTTCCAAGTCCTAATCTTCTGGTGATAGGATGATGATGATGATGATGATGATGATATTACTACTACTACTTAAACAGCAGCTGCCTCCAGAATCCCTTATGGAGCATGAGCGAACAGAAAAACAGGGAGGAAAAGGGAAAAGAGAAACCCTCCTAAGTGCCCACTTTTGGAGCATCCTTCCTAGGACCTTGTCCCTCTCCTTCCAAATGGGACTGCAGCTCCAAGGCTTCCTCGGGGGCTGATGGGACTTGGGAGTTGTAGTGCAAGCACATTTTGGAAGGGGCTAGGTAGGCTACCCTTCACCATCGCCACCACCTCCACCACCTTCCACTGGTTGGGGGATTCTGGGAGTTGTGGTGGTGGCCCCATGCAAGAGGAGCTGTGCCAAAAACTGGTGGCTGGAGGAGGAAGGCTCTGGGCAACCAAGGATGCTGTTCCTGACCTTCCAAAACAAGAAACCCCTGTTTTTTTAAAACAAATAAATGAGGACTCCCAGGAGGAAGGGGGATTGCACCCTCCATGGGGCAAAGAGAGCCAGGCAACTGGCGTCCCCTTTAAAGGCAAGGCAAGGCAGGCGGGTCCACTCCACTCAGCATGCCTCCTCCTTCTCCTCCTCCTCGGGTGTCCATTGCTCAGCAGCAGCAGCAGCAGCAGCAGCAAGGGGCCCAGGGAGAGAGAGGGAAGAAGGAGAAGAGAAGCAGCAGAACAGGAGGCGAGCAAGAAAGGCGACCCTGAAGGAGCCCCAAAGCCCACTCCAGCTCCAAACGCCTCACCCATTATCCCCAGCCTCCAGGGGCTCCCAAGCCTTTGCTCTCCCTCCTTCCTTCCCTCCCTCCTTCATTCTCTCTTCTCCCTTCCTTCCTTCCTTCCTTCCTTCTTTATTCCTTCCTTTTTCTCCTCCCTCCTTCCCACTCCCACCTTCATTCTCCTTCTTTCCCTCCCTCCCTCCCTCTCTCTCATTCTCCCTCATTCTCTCTTCTACCTTCCTTCTTTCCTTCTTCCTTCCTTCCCTCTTCTCCCTCCCTCCTTCATTCTCTCTCCTCCAAGCTTGCTTCCTTCTTTCCTTATTCATTTCCTCTCCTTCCTTCCTTCCTTCTTTCTATCCCTCTTCTCCTTCCTCTATCTATCCCTCCTTCATTCTGTCTTCTCCTAGCTTCCTTCCTTCCTTATTCCTTCCTTCCCTCTCTTCCCTCCCTCCTTCATTCTCTCTTCTCTTAGCTTCCTTCCTTCCTTTTCCCACTTAATTCCCTCTTCCCCCTTTTTCCTTCTTCCTCCCTTCCCTCTTCTCCTTCCTTCTTTCCTCCTTCATTCCCTCTTTTCCTACCTTCTTTCCCAGTCCCACCCTCCTTTCTTTCCTCTCTCCATCCTCCTTCCTTTTCCTCCTTTTCCCTTCCCTTCCTATTTGGAGAGCAGCCTTTCTAAAACCTCCCCCCCCCCCCACCTGCACTCTGCCTCTTCTTTCTCTTCCTCCTCTACTGCTTTCTCCTTCCCTCTCTCTGCCCCTTCTCTCTCCCTTTTCAAAGCCAGAGCCCTTTCCTTCTCCTTGCACCAAAATAACCGTCGACCCCTTTTCTCTCCTCAAGCCTTAGGCACAGAAAGAGAGAGAGATCCCTCACAGCCTTCCTTCTGCACTTGGGACCTGCTGTCTGCCCCTCCCTTTCTCCTTTTCCCTCCTCCTTTTCCCTCTTCCCTTCTTTTCCCTCTTCTCCAAAGCCTCTCTCCCATTCCTCCTCTTTGCTTTCTTTTATGGGGCGCCCAAAGGCACCATGCTCTCCATGTCCAAGAACTCCTTCAAGATCAAGCAACCCTCCCAGGATCCAGGGGTAAGTTTTTTTTTTGGGGGGGGGGATTTAAGTTGTGTATGACTTGTGTATTTATTTGTGGGTCCCCCCTTTTTTTGGTATTGTTTCTTGGCACCCCTTTTTGTTCTGAGCTAGAAAGAAGAAGGAGGCACGTTGGACAGTTCTTGGAAAAAGCAGGTATGAAAAGAAGAAGGTAAGGTTGCCTGAGGTCTGTCTGGGGAACTGGAAAAGCCAGCTCCCTGAATGAAGGCTTTGCAGGATCTCTTTTGCTCCAGGAGATCTGCCAGATCATCTGGATCCAGGGTTGCAAAGCACATGGTGCTCCCTGCAGTGCTCAGGAGCCTCCGCACTCTTAACTCTTTGTTTTCTAGGGAGCGGAGGAGAGCCTGAAATGCACCTCCACAGGCCTTCCAAAACCTTCTCTGGCCCTTTAGGGTCATGTTGGAGAACCAGTGTGGTGGAATGGTTAGACTGGGAACCCACGGGACCAAGGTTCGAATCCTCGCTCGGCTACGAAACCCCTACTGAGTGACCTTGGGCAAGTCACAGGCTGCATCTGCACTGCAGAACGAATGCACTTGGACTGTCCTGGATCCATCCTATGGCATTCGAGGATTTGTAGTTTGGTGGGATGTTTCCTCTTCTCTGTCTGGTGCCGCATTGTTGTTGTGTGCCTTTGAGTCATTTCTGATTTACGAGTTAAGCTCGCCAATCATGGGATTTTATTGGCAAGGTTTATGGCAGTTAAAGCAGTTATCAAACTGCGTTAGTTCTGCAGTGCGGATGCAACCATCCTCTCTCAGCCTCAGAGAAAGGCCGTGGTCAATCCCTCCTGGATAAATCTTGCCCATGAAAGCCATCGTGGCATAGTGGTTCGAGATTTGGGCTAGGGCCCAGGAGACCAGGGTTCGAATCCTCAGCTATGGAAATCAAGCAAATCGTATTCTCTCTCTCAGCCTGAGAGGAAGGCAATGGCAAACCCACTCTGAAGGAATCTGGCCATTTGGTCCAGCGTCACCTGAAATACCACGATTCAAAAAAAGATGTTGGATGATGGTGATGATGATGATGGAGTGTGTCTAGTGGAGGGCAACCAAAATGGTGAACTCTCTAGAAACCATGAAGCCCTATGAGGAGAGACTTGGGGAGCTGGTATGTTTAGCCTGGAGAAGAGAAGGTTAAGGGGTGATATGATAGCCTTGTTTAACTATTTGTAGGGATGCCATGTTGTGAATGGAGCAAGCTTGTTTTCTGCTGCTCCAGAGAATAGGACACAATGGAGCAAAGGATGCAAGCTCCAGGAAAAAAAGATTCCACCTCAACGTTAAGAAGAATTTCCTGGACAGTGGAAGATGCTCCCTCGGAGAGTAGCGGAGTCTCCTTCTTTGGAGGTTTTTAAACAGAGGCTGGATGGCCATCTGTCAAGGATGCTTTGACTGAGAGTTCCTGCATGGCAGAATAGGGTTGGACTGGATGACCCTTGGGGTCTCTTTCAACTCTATGATTCTATGGAGCTTATCACACTGGGAGGATACGATTCTTTCTATAATCTGGTTTGAAAGCTCATAACCATGGATGGTCCCCGTGTAAACTAGTATAGGCATAGAGGAGGAATCCATGAACCAAGTTGTTTCAAGTCAGTGCCGAGCATCCAAAGCATGTGGAAATAGGAGATATTCTGTTTCCCTTTGTTTCAAACCCAAGTATCCGATTGCTCTTACGTTTGTTTTTCTTCTCTCTTGTTTTGAAGTTTAATACCTGAACTTGAGTTTCAGCCCAGACATCCTCCCACGCCGGCTGCAGGGTTTGCCTTGCGTTCTCGGAGACCTGTTTTTGCAGGAGAAGGGTTTTCCCCCCAAGCCAGAGCGTCTGTTTCTAAACACACTGGCCTTTCCTCCTTGTTTAATTTCTTTTTCTTAAGGGGAAAAAAAAGAAAGAAGCCGTGATAATTTTAGAAGTGGGTGGGTGTTTTCCATGGGACGTTATGTCCTCAGTTGCGGTCTGGGCAAGCGTCCTATTAATGATTCACAAACTTTTAAAAGAGAATTTCTTTTTATATATATATATATAAAAAGTCTATCCAACAATGGATCGACTCTTTCTTTTCAACGGGTAGCTAGGAAACCCTTGGCTTGGCAGGAAAGTCTTGGTTTGTAATTCTTGCTGCAGATTTCAGAGGAAATCTGACTCATTGGAGCAAGAAGATACTTTAGCATGCGAGCATGCAAAAACCTATGGTTTTGCATGCAAAAACCTATGGTTTTTCTTGCAACTGTTTCTTTCTGTTCTGTATTTGGTGTAAATTTTGGGGATGGTAGTCTTTTTGTAGGTTATGGTATTATTCGTTTCTTCAGTATTTTGTGTGACAGCCGGGAGGTAGGTATGGCGGCTGGCCCAAATAACAATTCTGTCTTTCAGGATAAATTTTCCTTCCGTCACAATTTTTTTTAGCCTTTGCGCAGAGGGAGACGGTGAAAATGGTTCACGGCGAGTGGATTTGCCGGCTTCCCATTTCCTTGGGCGAAATGAAATTTCAGCTCCCAAACATTTTTAGCATTGCGGTCATTTAATGTTTTCGTCCATCACTTGGAAAAAGAGTTTTAAAAAGTGACTAAGGCTCCAGTCACATTGCGGAAATGATCCATTTTGACAGCCATGGCTCATTGCTATGGATTCGTAGTTTGTTGTGGCACCAGCGCTCTCTGACAAAGGAGGCTAAATCTCCCACAAAACTACAGATCCCAGAATTTCATAGCATTGAGCCATGGCAAGTTAAAGCAGTGTCAAACTGCATTATTTCTGGAGTGCAGATCACTGTACCTTGTGCTGAATTAAATGTCAAATTACTGCAATGCTAGAAGTTTGGAGACTGAAATTTCATTCAGACACAATTTTTTTGGAGGGAACCCCATAGCTATCAATCTGTTGGTCACTAACAAACAGTATCCCTACTCCTTCAATATCTCTTTACTGTCTCAGTTTCCAGTACTAGTTTGGTTTTCACTTAATGGTCCAGATACGTTTGCCGTTTCTGTCGTTTTCCTTTCACTCGCAACCCTTTTGTTCTTCCTTCCTTGTTGATCTTTCTTCGGGGTTCTTCCAAGTTGTGTATCTGAAGGTAGTTTATTTCGGATAAATAGGTCATCTCTGTTCGCACGATTGCCGCTCTGGGAACATTGCTTTCCAGATGGTATGCATTCTCTTTTTGTGACCTCGGGCGGACGGATTTGCTTTATGAATTCCAGCATTAATATGAGGAAAGAAACTCGAACTGTGGTTGCAATGGGCAAGAGGTGCTCCAAATAGACAAAATATTTGAATTAAAATGCCACGGATAAGATCGTAGCAGCATGAGACTGCTTGGAACAAGCCACGTGATTAGAGAAGACCTCACTGATTCCTAGAATCTGAATTATGGATTCCTTGGATGGATTATTGTCAGTAACACCTGCAAGACTATGATTTTGAGCTGCTTCTGGTGGTGACATACCAGACATAATTGTGGTTGCATGCCCTCCAATATGTCACTAATAAAAACTGGGACAAATGTGGCCAAGCGACATCAGAGTGTGGCCAAAAGAGCAAAAGTTATTAATGTTGAACAAGGACAGAAAGAGGCTGCAGCAGTTTGGTTTTGCGTGAGCTTGCTGGGAAGGGCAAGATTTTGACCTTTTTGGACCTTTTCTCCTCTCCTTCCTTAATAATGGAAAGTGAAAATAGCCTTTCCTCTTTGAACTCAGTTTGCTGCAATTGAAATAAGCTGAGGACAAAGGCAAAGAGCAGGTGAAAAGAGGGTTTTCTTGTGTGCCTTCAGTTGTTTCCAACTTAGGTTGATGCTAGGGCAAACATATCAGGGTTTGTTTAGAGGGGGTTTGTCTTTGCTTTCCTCTGAGGCTGAGAGAGTGTGGCTTGCCTAAAACAGGATAAATTGGAGTAGTCCTCACCAAATTGGGACAGTCGGAGGGAAAATTTAGGACCAATTAAGGTATAAATATTAAGAAATTGTCATCAAACTGCCTTGGACATTAATTTTTTAAAGCAACTATGAGGCGTTTGGGTGACAATTTCTTAATCTTTGCCCGCTCTCTACATGTGTGATCTTAAACTTTCCATCCCTTTAAATATGTAGCAGAGAGTAATGTTGGCGGCGGGGGATGCACAAAACTAATATGATTTTTTAAAAATGATTTTTCCCTAACATTGTGGCAAGTAGCTGGCAATGGTGTGCTTTCCAGACCCTCTAAGGGGTCATGGCAAAAGAATGACTTTTTAAGAAGTAACTTTACCAGGCTCTGCTTTCTTGCTCTTCGGGAAAGGTTCTCTGAATTTCTTCTTCTGCTCACATTTCCTGGCCCCTTTCTATGCTGGAGCATTCCTGGCATATTTCAAAACTATGTTTTCCAGCTCAAAAGGAGAAATATGCAGAAGTATGCGCTGGAGGAGCCAAACCATTGGGATCATCTGGCGATGGAGGGAGGTTATTAAAACAAATCAAATTGCACAGGATGCAACTAGGGGAGATCCCTTACAGTCCTTTGGGTTTTTTGGTTTGCAGGGTGAAGGTTGCCTTTCAAAAGTCTTGGAGACTTGGGCAATGATGAGAAACTGGAGGTGATCCACATTGGTCGCCTTGCAAAGCCGCGTACCTACAGGATCCCTTGCAAATATTTAAATAAAATTTCTTCCAAATGCCATTTAGGGGTTGTGGGGAGCATTTCTGCCATATTTCTAGGGTCTCCTGCACCATTTTTAGGCCTAGGAGAGAAAATGGATGGAGTGTACTCCTTCTTTAAAAAAAAAGGGGGGGTCTCCTTTGGACTTAAGCATTACGTACCAACCATAGTTGCCCAGAGCTTGGTACTCAAAAACAGATTCACATGTTTATACAGTACATTAAATCCATATTTTCCTGTTCAGAATAAGAGTGAAATCCTCGGTGAAGGGGATGTTTCAAGGTGTAATGAGAGGGTTATTACCTACTTAGTGAGGCATGATAAGGATCATTTAATGTAGTCTACTTGCTACTAGCCATAAGGTAGGTGCAGAGCAAAGCGGAGGGTGAGCCCTGGCGCCATGATGAATGGAAGAGAAGTGAAAAGCTAACTAAATATAAATAATAATAATTAGTACAGATGATGATGATGATGATAAGTAAATCCACAAACCCCTTGGTCTTTGCAAGTTTCAGCAAGAATTTAATTCTTGCCGAATTGTACCAAGCAGCTGATCTCCAGGTTTTGCTGGAAATTGGCACTCTGCTCCTTACTCCTGGCTCCAGAAGTGGAGAACTTGTCCCCTCTTATGTATTTATTTACTTTATTCATATATACCACCTTTCTCTCAGGACCCAAGGACCCTTTTGTCCTTCCTGGAGATGATCCATGGAAACTGGAGGCTCAGAGACTTGGAAACTGTGCGTGTTTTCAGAAGCTACGTTGGCCTTCTTTTGGGTGTTTCTTCAAAGCCTCACAAGGCTGCCTTCTTATGATGGGACCAAAGGTCTGACTCTCTCAGGACTTTGCTTTAACACACCGCTATCTCTTCCTCTTCTCTTTCGTAGCCCCAAAGTCCAAAGTCCTCCAACATGACTAGCAAGAGGAACCGAAATGATTACGCGCTCCAGTGTATTCCAGGTACTGGGAAATGGATTGATACTGGGATGTGCGTGTGTGCGTTCTTGGATTCCCTTTGCATTTCTCTCTCTGCTGCTCCAAAGCCCAAATATTTTTATATCAGTTGCTTTCCCTCCAGTCTGAGGTTCCCCTTTGCTTAATGGCTTCCTCTGAATGGCTACTGGTTTCTTTTATTTTCTTCTGGTGGTGTTCGGAGGTTGCAGGAAGGATGTTAGGAAGTTGGGGAAAAGATGAATTCCTAGTAGATTTCCTCCTCCTTAAAAGCCAAGCTTCCACATCTTATCCAGCCATCCTTTATTTTAGGGGGTGGGAATTATGTGGCCATCGAAATGGACTTCAGGACTCTTGTCTTATTTTTAATCCACACTGTTAAGCCTCCATGGGTCCTGAATTTGAAAGTTTTGAACTTTTGTGGGGTTGCACGCTTTGCCCATCCTTGGTTTTGAGGGATGGAGTTGTTGGCAGCGTAAGAGTTTTAGGCTGAACTTTGGGTTGCAATCAGAAAGTGAACACAAGCACCCAAAACGGGGGCTCAGCAACTTGAAACTTCAGTCTTAAACCTGTAGCAGATTTACTGACGTGGTTGCTTGGTCACCCCCCATTGAAAAACAACTCTTTTGTGTGTCTTTATCCTTGCTTGCTAATTATATCATAGACATCATATAGTATTTTATTGGTATCCTGCTCTTTTCCCAGAGCTGGGACAGAGTGTCTGTTAGTTGTGAACTGATTGTGAATGCCTTGTGAACGGCAGGTGAATACATCCAAGAAGAGGCCACCCATGTCCGCAAGAGCATCTCTTCCCAAGATGGTGATGGGTACATCCCTGGGACCCTCTATTGTACCAACCTCAGGGTGGCTTTCCTTCCAGATCTCTCTCCAGACACTGAGGTGGGTTTGGCTAAGGGGCCACCAATATGCAAGACCAGTAGCCCTTAGGTATATGTTGCCCTGGCAGGAAGGATGGGCACAGGAGTGAAAGGCAAAGACTTTGGACCAGGGGTCAGAATGAATGGTGATAACTTATTTATCTCCAGCCTGTTCCCCACTTGAGGACTCAAAATAATTTGTCTCACTTAAACAATAAATGCTCAAAGGCTCCAAAAGGAACATGACGGCAGTGTTGGGGGTAGAAAAGACAATTTTAAGTAATTTTTAAAATGAGCTGAGTTCTTTTCTCCTCCCTCCTAGGATTGCTCCTGCCATTCCTTCATGCACAGCGACTATGATGTAGCCCTCTCCTGTATCGGGCGGCTGGTAGCAGGTAAGTTTAGGAAAGTGAAGGCCAGTTTAGTTCATTTGGCTGCTTTTCCACATTGAGCGTTGTTTACAGCAATTGAAGTAAGATGAGGACAGAGGAGGAGGAGGAGGAGGAGGAGAGAGAAATCGGGGAATTTTAAAAGCGGCTAGAAAAATGGGATGACACAGGCTGTTCCTGTTATGCCAGGACAGTTGGAGGGTATTGGGATGCTACACCTGCTTGTAATTTACTATTCATCCATAGTTACTCACTCTCTCTCATCTTCTTACTCCAGTGAACAGCTTCACAAAAGCCAAGGTGTTGACAAGTACCTCCACCTTGAAGTTCATCCCGGAAGAGCTGGTGGTTTACTGCCGGGATTTTCGGGTGCTGCATTTCTACTTCCACGAGAGTGGCTTAGAACCACAAGCCTTCCGGGTGAGTCATTGTGTTCACACCACATAATTTTGGTCCTAGGATTCCACTTTTAACTTCCGTGGTTGTACTGTCTGTAATCCTGGGATGTATACTTTGGGAAGGCAGTAGAAGAGCTTGCTGGCTGAGAATCCTAAATGCTCCTCCTTAAATTGCAAATCCCAGGATTCCATAGGATGGAGCCATGGCAGTGAAAGGGGAATTGTTGTGCTGGTTTTAATACTGACTTTCAATTGTACAGTCTTCCCTTGCCATATGCGGGGGATCTGTTCTGGACCCACCTGCGTAAGGCAAATTTTGCGTATGCTGGAGTCCCATTGATTTAAATGGTTGCGTGCTCCTCCGACGCATGCACCATTGTGTCCCTCGCCGCTTGCCATCTGCAGAGGCTTAAATCTGTGTATAGCGAGGGTGCATTTGCTGAGGGCAGTCTGTAATCTTTTTGGTGCGTACACTGCCTTGAGTCTTGGGTGAAAAGCAGGATACAAATAAAGATGTTGCTGCTGAAGGGAGCTGTCCAAGGTGTTGAATCTTGTCTCTCAAAGGAAGTTTGGTGCACTTTAGGAAGATCTTTCAATGTCCTGAGTAAAAGGAAGAACAAGCTGGTTGCAGATATAAAATAATCTTGCCATCCTTGGAAAATACAAGATCCGTGGATCCTTAAACTTCTCTCTGTCTCTGTCTTTCCTCCACTCCTTGTCTTTGTATTTCAGGTGACCATGGCCATTGCCCAAGCACAGGAGAGCAGCAGCAGGGACGGTGGGGCCGGCGGCTGTGAAAATGTTGCTCTGAAGAACTTGGGTGAGCAGAAACATGTCTGTGAACCAGGCTGGCTGGGGAGGATAATTTTCTACCTCGACACATTGGCCTTTCCTTGCTCCGTTGGACAAACTCAAATCTCTTCCTGCATCTTTGTCTAGAGAATAGCCGGCTGAGGAGGGAAGAGGAAGAAGAGGCTGAAGAAGAATCCCCCACGCTGCTTTTTGAGACCCTTTTGGACTGGGAGAAGGAACTGAAGCGTTTGGGGGCGGCTGGGTGGAGGGTCAGCCCCGTAAACGAACGCTTCGACATGTCGACCAGGTGAGAGATGCTTTCCTTTTCCCCTTATCTCCCTTTCTTATTTGTATGCCATGACCATTTTGAACCCACCTTCTTCCCTCTCTGCAGCCTCCCCAAATATCTGTGGGTCCCCAGTCGGTTTCTGGACAATGAGTTGAAGAGGACCTTTGTGCATTTCAATGAACGGCGTATTCCGGTGAGAGCCAAGGACTGCAGTGTGAGATGCATGTTTGGTGTTGAAGTTCAAAGAGAGAAGGCAACATGTCTGAACCTTTTAAAATAATGTCCTGGAATCATCAGCTCTTCCCTAAAAGTTGTTAAAGCAGGGCTGGCTAATGGTGTGGCCCTCCCAATGTTTCTAGACTGCATGTTGTTGTTGTTGTTGTTGTTGTTGTTATTGTGTGACTTCAAATCATTTCCACAACCTTATCATGGGGTTTTCTTGGCAAGATTTCTTTAGATGAGGTTTGCCATTGCCTTCCCCTGAGACTGAGAGAGTGTGACTTCTGTGGCCGAGCTGAGATTCGAACCCTGGTCTCTGGAGTTGTAGTCCGATGCTCTAACCACTATGCCATACTGGACTGGTGCTCCAATCCAGCCTCTAGCCAGCACAAAGTTGAAGGAAGCTAGGAGTTGCAATCCAACAATATCTTGGAGGGCTGCAAGAGTCATCCCCAAAATAGTGCAACTCTTAAGTCCAAATTAAAGATCCAAACCAGTTCTGTGCTAGTAAAAACACTTGTTTGGAAGGGCCTTTTAATGGCCAGAAGGTAAAAACCAAGCATGATCCTGAGAAAAATGTTTTTATATTGGAATCCCAAAGAAAAAGAGGGGCCAAGCTTCTATGATGGAAAACAGGAAAGTCTGGATTTGAGGTGAGTAGAAACCTTTAAAGTATCCTAAGTCGTCTTTCTCCTTCTCGTCCTGCCCAGAGGTTGTGTTGGCATCACCCAGCGGGTAGCAGTCTCCTCCGATCGGCCAGTTTCCACCCCGATTCAGACCCAGAGAAGGAGGACATGAGGTACAGTATGCGCAGAGGAGAGTCGTCGGTGGTGGACCCTTTGCAGAGAGCTGGGGTGAGTTAAAGCATGGCCTGGCTATTTCTGCTTTCTCTCTGCAGATCTGTGGAGAGGCTGATGCTGGCTGGACATTCCCAGTGTGTGATGGTGGACGTCACCTCAGACCTTCCCAGCCCTCCTGAGATCCAACAGTCCTACTCCAGGCTCTGGACGCTGAGCCTCTGCCTTGCAGGTGAGGAGACAAATCGAGCGATGGCTTGAGAATTACCTGCATACCTTAGAAAGACCAGGTATCTGCAGTAGTCAAAGGAAAAAGAGGTGAATTTGGGGAGTTAATTTTAAAAAGAAACCCATTTTAAATCAGTCACTGGAATGAGCTCATTCTCATTATTTTCCGAAAGCATCCGAGGAAGTAGACTTTAGTCTAGGAAAGCTCATGCTGTCAATGTCTTTCTTCTCAAAGAAAGTGCTGCAAGACCTCTCTGCATACTGATTCTATAGACTAACACGGCTATAGCTTTGAATTATTTATCTTTTTTTTTTTTACTGCTTGAAGTCTTCGTGTAAAATTGGAAAACTTCCCTCAAGATAACTTTAAGAGTAACTAGACAGCACTACTCCTTGCATCGATAAAGTAAACCTCAATCGTTGAGGCTTTGGAATAAAAATAGTACAAGACCAGTTTTGATCAGCTGCCCCAAAAGCAATCACTCTTCAAGAGCTTGCTGGGGAAAATCCTATTTTTGGAGTTAAGTGCACAGCATGTACTAAATATTGGAGCCTCCTGTTTTGTCCATTTTTCTCCAACTGACTTTAATGTCATTCGTTGACTCTTCTTTTCCTATACAATCTCCAGATGCTGTTTCTGAATAGTGTGGGTTAACCTTGCTGGGGTTTTTTTCCCTTGCTCCTCTTCTAGACTCCTCTGTTGCTCCTTCTGATGAGAAGTGGCTCTCAAGCTTGGAAGGAACACGGTGGTTGGACCACGTCAGGTGAGAAAAGACATCCTCTTGTCTTGGTTTTTTGGTATCATCACAGGGATGGCAGATGGAGAGATGACACAGGTCCTTGTTGGGGGCTTCTTTATACATAAATATGTATATTCATAGTGTATGAGTTGAGTACCCCAACCCCAACCCCAACAGAAGGAGGAAGCTATTAACAGTCCACATTTCTCTTGCAGGGCATGCTTGAAGAAGGCCAGTGAAGTATCTCTTCTACTAGCTGAGAGGAGTCGATCGGTTGTCCTGCAAGGTAGAGAGCATTCCTTTGTCCTGAGCTTCTGCTAGGGAAATATAGTGAGATTTGCTCCAGTCTACCTTGTCAATAGAGTCTGTCTCACAAAGGTATCCAGAAAGAAAGCCCAATTATGGGTTTTCCTATTGAAGGTTTTATTTCCAGACCTGTGCATTAGCCATGGAGTCTGTGAAATGTTTGTGAAAGATTACGTGTAAAGGTGGGTGAAGGTTTGTGAATATATCTATGTTAGTAAATGCTATATGCATATATAGATATAAGATCAATAAAAAAAAATTTAAAGGAAAGAGAAAAGCCACATCTGCAAATACCCCAAGGTTTTGGAACAGATTTCTTTTACTCTTTTCTGCACAGAATCGGACGACAGAGATCTGAATTGTTTACTGGCCTCCCTGGTCCAGGTCCTTTCCGATCCTCACACCAGAACCATATCTGGGTTCCAGAGCCTGGTCCAGAAGGAGTGGGTCGCAGCTGGGCATCCTTTCCTACAGCGCCTCAACCTGCTCCAGAGGAACGACCGAGACGAGGTGGGTTTCCTTGGGGTGGGCAAACTGGGCAGGACAAAGCTAAATCCCCACTTAGACCCGGTTCAAAGAAGCAGAAATGGCAAACCTATCCCACATACCTAGAGAACGTGACTTGCCCAGGGTCATCGAAGGGTTTTGCATGGCTGAGCAAGGTTTCGATTTCAAGATTTTTTTTTTAGGGTCCTTATCCAACACGCAAATCATGGTTTTCTTGGCAAGATCGGTTCAGATGTTTGCCATTGCATTCCTCTGAATGGGACTTGCCCAGTGCGGTTCCGTGGCTGAGTAAGGATTCGAACCCTGGTCTCTTGGAGTCCTATTCCAACACTCAAACTCTGGATTTAAAATAATATTTTTTTATTTGTGTGCCTTACCAAGTTGGCTCTGACTCCAATTTTGGGAGGGACTGAAGACAGAAACTAGGTATTTGGAGGCAGTGGGGTTGCTTTCTTTTTTCTCTCCTCCCCCCCCTTTTTTTTAAATTGCTAAAACTTCAATATGTTCCTAAACATTCACATATATTCTAGACACCAGGCACTATTCTACTTCATACGTTAAACGTAAAATATTAAAACATCTAAAATAACATAACATAATATGACTTCCTCTCCCTTTTTGAATGTTTCTAACTGTTTCACTTCGTTTTCTATCTTTCTGATTTTCATTAAAACAATGGGGTTACTTAGTTTTTTTGTGGGGGTTTTGGGCTATGTGGCCAAGTTCTAGAAAAGTTTATTCCTGAAAGTAATGGGGTTACTTTCTCATGCTTGCATGCCCTTGGGTTTCTTTATAGTTTCGGAGCAAAAACTGCACCCCAAATCATGCAATATCTTTTAAAAGTTGTTTGCAGATGGCACAAAAATTGGAGTCCAGGAAGAGGTGAGAGGCAGGAAACATGGATTTGACATCAACTCTGGCAAAAGCAGGGGGAATTTAAATGAGTTTGCTATTTTCTCTTTTCGCTCCCTTAGTCGCCAGTGTTTCTGCTCTTTCTGGATTGCATATGGCAGTTGCTCCAGCAGTTTCCCAAATCCTTTGAGTTCACTGATGCCTACCTGGTTGCTTTGCATGATAGCAGCTACGTCCCGTTTTCCAGCACTTTCCTATTCAACTGCCAGTGGGAAAGAGGTCGGAAAAATCAGGTGAGCCAAAAACCCAAACCCAAAAAAGAGGGGATTAGTAGGGGAGATGCAACCCTCCAAGTGCTCCTTTCATTGTGTGCCTTCAAGTCATTTCAACTTATGGCAACACTAAGGCTTTTCTTGGCAGGTGTCTTCAGAGGGGTTTTGCCATTGCCATTACTACATTGCTATTTCTACAGCCATTAATTGTTCATCTGGTCTTCCCAGTTAATAATGTTTGCCATCTTGAATCCACTCCAGTGTTGCAAGGAAACACATGTCCTGGCTTTCATCTGTGAAATGTTGGAGAGTAAGGAATCTTGGGTGCTTTAATTTGTTTAACTTGACCCAAAGAATTGTACACTGCAGGTGACTTTGTTCAATGTTTGGCCCATTGCTGTCCCCTGATGCTGAGAGAGTGTGACTTGCCCAATGTCACCCAATTGGTTTCCATGGCCGGGCTGGGAATCGAACCCTGGTCTCCAGAGTCATAGCCCAACACTCAAACCGCTACCTTTTATTGGAAACCCAACTTTGCCTCCTGGGAAAGGGATTTTCCAGTGGAAAGGTTGCAGCTTAGCGATGCTCCATCTCTCACTTTCTTTGCCTGTTTCCAGAACCGTTTCCGCAACCAACTGTACACTCCCATCAACGGCTGGCGTGAGACGGTCTGCATGGAGATTTTGCAGAAAGGAGGCTACCTGGTCAAGGAAGCGGAGCCCACTGCTTATTTGTCCACCGTTTGGGACTGGGCCTTGAGGTACAGCCCACGGCAGAGAGCCCAGTTCAGGAACCCCTGGTATTGCAACAGGATCATTGGCACCGGCAATGGAGAGGCTCTGAATGGAAACTTCCTCCCCCAAAATGGCAGCAAGGTATGCATTTGGAGAGCACCGTTTGCTAACTCTGGCTTCCAGGTTTGAGGGTATCTGTTACTAACTGATTTATATCCCAACTTCTGCCCCCCCCCCCCCCCAAAAAAATTGGGACTCAAAGTGGCTTACAGTACAAAACCCTCCCACCATCCTGGATTAGCAAAGCTACGGTCACTCTTTTCATTTACAAACTGAAAAATATGTTTGCCTATTCTCCCTCCCTCTCTTCCTGTTTGTATTTGAATACAATTCTGAGCACCAAAATTCACAAAGATGTTGAGAAGCTGGAGCGTGTCCAGTGGTGAAACCATGCCTTATGAGGAAAGACTTAGGGAGGTGGGGATGTTTAGCCTGGAGAAGAGAAGGTTACGAGGTGATAGGACAGCCCTATTTAAATATTTGAAGGGGTGCCATATTTAGGAGGGAGCAAGCTTGTTTTCTGCTGCTCCAGAGAATAGAACATGGAGCAATGGATGCAAACTTCAGGGAAAAGAAATTCCACCTAAAAATTAGGAAGAATTTCCTTAGAGTAAGAGATGTTTGACAGTGGAAGACACTCCCTTGGAGAATGGTAGAGTCTCCTTCTTTGGAGGCTGGATGGCTATCTGTCAGGGTTGCTTTGATTGTCTCTATGTGTCAGAATAGGGTTGGACTGGATGGCCCTTGGGGTCTCTTCCAATTCTATGATTCTATGGTTCTCTCCTTCCTTCCAGATGGATAATACTCCTTCAGGGAAATGGGCCCTGTACCTCTTCTCCAAGGGCTCCCTCACTTTGCAGTCGCACTTTTTTCCTTGGAAAAATGGTTCCCTCTCCAAGAAGGGATCCCGACGGACTCTGCTGCCCGAGGGACCCGGAGAACAAGAAAGGTCACTGAGAGGGAATTTCTTAAGCAGCCGCCTCCTTGGTTGTGACGATGGACTGCTGCTTCTTCCATCCCATGCTGGGCCTTCAGTCCGCTTGTGGAAAAGGTGCTACCTTCGTGGGAACCCTGACATTCAGGTAGGAGGAGGAAATACACATTCTCTCTCTCTCTCTGAAAGATTTTTGAAATATTTCTTCCACTCTTTTACAAAGTGAGGAAAAACAAATCCTAAAAGGAGGATTGTTCAAACTTTATCTGCCTGATCCACTGAAAACAATTTGTGTTCATCACAGGTGACTCAAGGAGTGGCTGTTAAAAAGCCGTATATAAATATGCAGTTAATAATAAAACTTTATACCTGTATAGCAGCCCTCTGTTCTTGTTGTGTGCCTTCAAGCCATTTCCGACTTATGGCTATCCTAAGGTGAACCTTTCATTTTTTTCTTGGCAAGTTTTCTCGGTTTTGAATGAGAAGTCGAAGGCTTTCGTGGCTGGCACCCATAGTTGAATTATGTTTGTTAAACAATCTATTCCAGCCGTATCTTATAATTTGAGTAGCCACTCATCAGTTGTAGGAATCAGCTTTGTTTTCCAATTCTCAGCCAACAATAATCTTCCTGCGGTGATCATGTATAGTATTTTCTTCCAGTGTTGGTTTTCTCATTTTTTATTTTTGGTATTTTATTAATCATATTTAGGAGATATAGTTCTGGGGCCATTTCATATTTTGTCTTCAGAATGTTGCAGATTTCTTTGTGTATATGACTCCAGAACTTCTTTGATTTTTGGGCACTCGCAGCATACGTGATATGGTAAATACGCTGTAGTTAAAGAACAAATCTCCATTTGTAAAACTGTGCCCAGTGTCTCCTTCCATTTCTTTTCCTGCCCAGGTCGAATGTTTCGCAGTTATTCTATAACGCAAGGGTGGATCTGTCTGGATTTTTGCAAAGCAAAAGGCTTGCTACTACTATCGTGGCTTGTTGGAAATAATGAGGGGGAAAAATGGACGATATCCAGCTGTTTATTAGTAGTGCGTGATTGGAAACAGATTCTTTTCGCAGCTTGGGCCTCTCCGCCCACGAGGGAGCTACTGTATTTATGTCTCTTCCAGCATGTCCCAGTTCATTAAATTAGGATATAAAGGACAGTTATTGGACAACAGGAGCTGAAAAAGCAAAGTTTTACGAGCGGGAAATAAGAACAAGAAGCCCTAGGGAGATTTTTTAAAAATCCGGCTAATGATTTCAGAAGCCGCGGTGCAGTCTAAAGACCCTGGGAATGTCGCCAAGGGGCCGATGGATCACGCCAAGCTCTTTTAATTATTGCTTATTTTTATAATGCTTCTGTGAGGTTCCCCCTTTGCATGGAGCAGGAGAAGAGCATGCAGCAGACCATCTGAAGTAGCTATCTAGAGGTCTGTCTATAGCCTGAAATGGTCAATTTTTAAAAAAAAATTCTTATTTTTTTGCCCCAGTACTCTCTTAACTACATTTTTGCTCCCTTCCAGGCCATTTGAATTAATTTAAATGTAGACTCTGAAGGAGCTTGGATGCAAAATTTTGGGGTTCAGAGAAGATTCCCTGAGGTATCCTTCCTCTTTACATCCCATTGGCAAAGAACAGAATGGAACCACAGACTTATCTAATCTTTAGTTTTTTGTGGGTTTTTTGGGCTATGTGAAAGTGTTCTGGAAGCGTTTATTCTTGATGTTTCATTCTGATGTTTCTCCAAAATATGTCCATCCAACCTCCATTTAAAGATCTCCGAAGATGGAGAGTCCACTGCCCTCTGAGTCAGATTATTCCACTAATAACTCTTACTGTAAAAGAAGCATTAGAATCTCTCTCTCTCTCTCTCTCTTTTTTTTTTTTTTTTTTTTTTTTGTAATTTGAATCCATTGGTTTGTGTTATAGTCTCTGGAGCAGAACATAAGCTTGAATATTATATTTGTACCCATTCTAAATTCATTCAAACAGACTCTTGGAGGATCTGTTTAATTTAAAGGATTAATTTAAAGGGGGCTGGATATAACTTTTTTTCACCCGATTCAACAGAGACACTGCCGCTTTCTGAATAATGTGTGTTTTAACTGCAAAGTTGTCTTTCTCCTCAGGTTGGTCTCTTTGCTTCCACCGTTGCCAGCCTCATGGAAGAACTGGATCTTCTTGAAGAGCAGCTTCTTGCAAGCAAGAAAAGGCTACAGCACAGCTGTTGAGGGAAGGAATTAATTCCCCCAGAAAGAAAGAGGGTACGGAGCTCCTTTTTCCATCCCACGAGGGAGAAAAACATAAAGGATGGTGCTTCGGAATATTCCATACGGAACAGAGACCAACTCTTGATTTTCCTGCACACACAGAAAAAAGCAGCATTTGCAATAAGCTAGGTTTTTGGGAACAGCTGGATTGGGAATCTTCACGCATTTCCTCCAGGAATCCCTTTCCAAAGTTAGTATCCTATTGATAAGAGCATTGATGTTCTTCTGGACACTCTGGATGTGACTTATATTTAGGAAGAATCCTTTCCGAAGCTTTGATTTTGAGGATCAAACCAGCTCTTCACATCATTCTGTGTGGATTTATAGAGTCACCTTGACGGATCACTTTGGATGATCCAAAAATATCAGCTTTTTCCCTTCCCTGGAGGTATCTAACCTGGCCGAGTAGCCAGGGCTGCTTTCCCCTTACGTTCTCATTGTTGTTTCTTCCTAGTATTTTCTCCTGGTCCATCAGTGAACATAAACCATATAAACAGCGCACAGTTCAGATCTCTCAGTAAAGTAGAAGGCAGTCGGAAGAGAGGAAGATTGCACTGCAGGTGTATCGATTCCACCAAGGAAGCCTGCCCTGAGTATGCAAGACTTGGCTATCGATAACAAGATGACTTGGAGATTTCTCAGTCTTAGGATTGCAATAAATCAAAGTCGACTCGTCGGCAGCTATCAGCACCTGGATCCCTTGGTACTCAAAGCAATAACTGTCAGTGTTAAGTGATTCTGAGTATGTGACATGTGCTAAAGGTCTATATGAAGTGCCTTGATGGGTCAGGAATTAACTCCCCAGCCATGTCTGTCAGCGATCATTGCAAGAATTGTTCAGTTGGGGAGGGAAACTTTGACCCCCAAACTGTTTTTGTGGTCCCCAGAAAAGGTTTATGAGTGTGTTGGCCCCCCCGGAACCCTTCAGGAAAGAACAGTGTAAACAGGTCTCAGTATTATACAGTTGCTCCTCCTTATCCACGGATTTTTTATCCATGGATTCACACATCCACGGCTTGAAAATATTCCTAAAAAGTATACATTCCAAATAGCAAAGTTTGATTTTCCATTTTAGATAAGGGACACCATTTCACTATGCCATTGTATTTAATGGGACTTGAACATCCATAGATTTTGTTATCCATGGAGGGTCCTGGAACCAAACCCCAGCGTATAACAAGGGACCACTGTAATAGTAAAACAATGTCCTCCTGTTGCTCCTGAATAGAAAAGACCCACTGAATTAATGGGATTTACCTTATGTGTTGACTTACCGTTCAAATAGTTGATTGAGGGGGTCTACTCAAGATGGAATAACCAACAGGACTCTGCTTCAATATCCATTTTTCAAAAACAGAATGAGATGGCTGGCCACTTCTGACTTTTTGTAAAGGGTTTTGGTATTTGGGGCTGTTCCAGGTACAGGGAATTGACCACCAGACCTGTTGCGGCTGTCCACCTCTGTGTTAAGACGTTCCACCAGAAACTGACCACAAGTCCACCAATGGACCAAAAACCAATTCTGCCCCCTTTCACAGTAGTATTCCCCCCCCCCCTTTTTTTTTTGCATTGTGGCATTTGGGGGAAATCTACCCTCTCGATTTGGGAATGAAACTTCAGTGTTAGAATCTCTCCTTTTTTTGGAAGATGAAAGAAACTAACATTTCCTTCTTCCCTTACTCAGTAACAATATTTGGATAAACTTGGAGTATTATGCTGCATAACCACTTGGGAACTTAGAATATCCATGGCTGAATGGGTATTACTAATGTATGTTTTTGGATCATGAATCCATGAACCTGTGTCTAAAGAGCACAAACACGGATTTTATAACGGTGACGACTGCATGATTTTTTCTGACCATTTCCCTTAGATTTCCTGGCCCAATTACAAGCAATAACTAGAAGCAGCCTCAAAGGCCTTGAATGGTAAATATCCATTGCCGATCGAAAACTGGAATGTGTCTTACCTGTTCTTGTTAAACCAGATTTGCGTGGCCGGTTTCAGAGCACTCGATAACGATCTTTCCGCACTTTATGCAAACTTGTTCTTTAGTCACTTTTGCAGCCTGTTCTGAAAGAAAGAGAAGAAATGCAACAGTATATAATATATTGAATGACAAGAGAATGGAAGATGCTAAACATATGTTAGTTTGAGTCTGTCTAAGTCCATTTCAAGATGGAAGAGTATTCATTACGGGCAAAGCTTAAGTCAGGGGTTGACAGCTGTGGTTGCCCATCCTTTCTAAAATTCGAATTGTCTAAGGAGGGAAAGAGGTACACAATCGTCCGGATGATGCACCCCTTAAACACAAATCTGGTTCACCTTCCTGGGGATTATTAACGGATGGATGAAGAAAGAGTGTGTGACGGACACGGCTTTTTGCTTCTAATCCTGGCCTCCTGCCCCTTGCGTTGGTTGCAAAAGGAAACAAGAATTAATTTTAGCACATCTAAGCCTTAGCATGCAGATAGAAATGGCTAGATTATGGGGACAGATAGCATGTCTTGTTTGGGGTGGTATGTGGGTAAATATATGTACAGTCTGCTCTTTGTGTCCACCGATTTTGCACCCCTGGATTCAACCCTCCGCAGCTTGAAAATGTTCAAAAGCAAAAAACCAAATCTTGGTTTTCCCATTTTGTATAAGGGACACTATTTTACTGCACCTTTGTGTATACAGTTGACCCTCCACCTTTGTGGCTTTGACTTTGGTGGATTATTTACATTATTATTTGATTAATAAGTTCTCTCTAAGAATCTGTAGGTCCTCCAACTTGAGTCTATGGTCAATGTTCAGCAGAAGTCGCACTGGAGGACTTAGAGGTTCCTAGAAA
This sequence comes from Urosaurus nigricauda, assembly GCA_034509955.1. NCBI lineage: Eukaryota > Metazoa > Chordata > Lepidosauria > Squamata > Phrynosomatidae > Urosaurus > Urosaurus nigricauda. The sequence continues at coordinate 1,397,528 of JAOEGL010000010.1, forward strand.
GAAAAAAACAACCTCTAAGCATTTGTAGGTTTTCCAGTGCAATTCTACGACCAACTTCTGGAGGATGTTGACCGCAGACCTGCAGTGGAAGACCTAGAGATTCCTAGAGATGTGTTCTCTCAGGTTAAAAAGAACCCAGTGTTTTGTTATTTGTGGTTTTTCCATTTTCACGGGGGTCCTGTGCCCCTAACCCCAGCGAATGTGGAGGGACCGCTGTAGTGGGACTTTAGCATCCATGGATTTTGGTATCCACAGGAGCTCCAGGAACCAAAACCCAATAGACACCGAGGACCCACTGTAATACTATTGTGTAAAGCACTTAATCTGGAATTATATTTTATGGGGCTTCCAAGATCTCCTGCGGGCATCAATACGGTCCCCTTGGTTTCTAGAGTTGCCCATCCCTGCTGCCAGGAACTGTTAAGTTAATGGATCCTTTTCGCTTCCCTTTGCCTTAAGTTGCGTCCTCAGGCATAGAAATACGCATGAAAATATGCAGAAATATGCACATGCAGATGTTTTAAAAAATGAATGCTGGTACTTAAGAAATTAATATGTCTCCCTCCCATCTCTGTATATCATATTTGCACAGTTACTTTTTTTCCCTTTCTATGTTTTGAGTGCCTATTGTATATATATATATTTTAAGTCCTTTTGTGCTCTATAGTTTTACCAAGACAAAGTTTGATGCTGCTGTTAGATATTTGCTGGGTTTTTGTTTTGGGTGTTATTCTATAAGCTTTTGTTCAGAAGCCTTAATGAGAAAATGAGGAACAAGGAATTGTAAGCTAAATAATAATAGTAATAATAATAATTAATAAGATGATGATGATGATGACGATGACGACGACGATGATGATGATACAGGTTGAGTTTCCCTTATCAAAATACTTGAGACCAGATGTGTTTTGGATTTCAGGGTTTTTCTGAATTTTGGAATACCTGTATTTGCAAAAATGAGATAACCTTGGAGACAAGATTCAAGTCTAAACACAAAATTCATATATGTTTATATAGAAATGTACATGCTGTTGCTATATACCTCATATACATAACCAGACGGTAGTTTTATAATATTTTAAACAACGTTCTGCAGGAAAGCAAGGCCCAAGACACTGCAGAAATAATCCAGTTTGAGGTTGCTTTAACTGCCTTGGCTCAATGACAGGGAATTCTGGGGACTGTCATTTTGTGAGAAATTTAGCCTTCTCTGTCGGAGAGCTCTGGTGCCACAATAAACTACTTCTTCTTCTTCTTCTTCTTCTTCTTCTTCTTCTTCTTCTTCTTCTTCTTCCTATTTTTTCTTATATCCCACCTTTCTCCCAATATAGAGACTCAAGGCGGCAAAGAGCAGGTTAAAAAAAATAATTTAAAAACAATATGACATTAAAATGTGTAAATATAAAAATTTAAAATTCGAAGGGTCCAGAAACACTAAACCAGGGCATTTAAAGTGGTGTCAAACTGGATTATTTCTGCAGTGTGTTTTTGGACCAACATTTGCATGCGCTTGAACCATCTGAAAGCAAAATTGTCGCTCTCTCAGCCGGCCATTGGACAGTTTTGGGATGTTTTGGATTTCTGGATTCCAGATAAGGGAGAATCAACCTGTAAGAAATATAATTTTAGGGATGAAATACATACACCATCCGTATAACTTAGATGAATAAATATTGCCTTCTGGTGCAACCATCTTCTTGGCTGGATTTGTAGAATTTGCTTTTCAAAAGCTTCTTTTTATGTGGTCAGTTGCTGGTTTTTATTTTTTTGGTTTTACTTATATAAAATATGTTTGGTTACGTTCTCAATTTTTGCTTTGCACTGTTCGCACAGATTTGTGCGTCAAGTATTATCTTTGTGAACTCTTGTGCTGATTTTTACACTTTTCTTGTCGCATGAAGCACACGAGTTAAAACAACCCAGGCATTCCCTCACAATTTTTTTGTTTTTATAGCAACATTTCTATTAAAAATATGTCAGTATTTAAAAAAAACAAACCCCAAATGGTTGCTCTCTTTGTGTGTGAGTCTCTTCATTTCTGCTTATTTTACCTGAAGAGGATTGCTTCTTATTTATTTCTGAAGGCGATTCGTGTCTTCTAGATATCTGCCGCTTGAACGAAATCATTTGGAGTGTATTTACTTTCAAATATATATATATACTGTGGAGAAAAAACAAAACCAAGATGTCAAATGTGGGTAAACATTCGTTACAAATGGTATAAAGTGATTAAAACCTACTAATATAACCTACTAATATAACGGAAACAGTTTAACCGGGGAAGTATCCACACTGGAGAATTAAAGCAGTTTGACACCGCTTTAAATGCTGTGACTATTTAGTGTCATATTTAGCCTGTTCTGTCAGAGCCTCACCAAACTATAAATCCCATGATTTATGTAGGATAAGAGTCCATGGCTTAAAGTTAAAGTGGTTTCAAATTGCTGGAATAATAATAATTTTTCTCTCATATCTGCCTTTGGGCAAATGCCTGGCTGCAGTAGAGCCTGGGAAAGTTACTTTTCTGAGGGAAAAAGGAAGAGGGCTGAGGCAACTGTATGGTGAAAGGAAATACAGTAGTGCTTTGTTGTGGCACTCTGTACATGCTCAGGGGCATCATTCTGACTGGAAAATTTTGTGGTGAAGGGAAATAATAATAATTAATAGTATGGTGCTTGTGACACTCTGTACATGCTCAGGGGAGTCATTCTGACTGGAAAATTTTGTGGTGAAGGGAAATAGTAATTAGTATGGTACTTGTGGCACTCTGTACATGCTCAGGGGTGTCATTCTGACTGGAAACCTTTGTGGTGAAGGGAAATAATAATTAGTATGGTGCTTATGGCACTCTGTACATGCTCAGGGGCGTCATTCTGACTGGAAAATTTTGTGATGAAGGGAAATAAAAATAATAATAGTATGGTGCTTGTGGCACTCTGTACATGCTCAGGGGAGTCATTCTGACTGGAAAATTTTGTGAAGGGAAATAATAATAGTAGCATGGTGCTTGTGGCACTCTATACATGCTCAGGGGAGTCATTCTGACTGGAAAATTTTGTGGTGAAGGGAAATAATAATTAGTATGGTATTTGTGGCACTCTGTACATACTCAGGGATGTCATTCTGGCTGTAAACCTTTGTGGTGAAGGGAAATAATAACAACAATAATAATAATAATTAGTATGGTGCTTGTGTGGCACTCTGTACATGCTCAGGGGGCATAATTCTGACTGGAAACCTCGCACTGTAGAGTAGAGGCGCTTAAATGTGACTCATGATGACCTATTTTTTGGTTTCATAAACTAAAACATAGGAATGTTTTTTTACCTCAGAAAACCTGAGGTAAAAAAACTAAACCTCAGAATTAACCTGAGGTAAAACGGCGCGCGACAATGCGCCTGCGCTGATTGGCTCCTGGAGTAAAAGGGGCGGGACAGAAGGTGACGTAGACACCAGTCTAACTCCTGACAGATTTTTTTCTCTCTTCCTCAACGTCTTTTAACGCCTTGCCCTCACTTTGACGCCAACTTCCGGTCTGGAACGGAAGTGGGCGTGCTAACAGCGGCATAAATAGAGCCAGGAGGCGGAGTTTGGGTTTCAAAATGGCGCCGCCCTCTTCGTTTGCCCCAAAACAAGATGGCCGCCGGCGGGTACATCTTGCCCTGCCTCAACTGACGCCAACTTCCGGTCTGGAACGGAAGTGGCCGTGCTGAAGGTGGTACTGTATAAGTTAGGAGGGAAAGCGTTACGTTCAAAATGGCGCCGCCCTCTTCTTTTGCCCGAGTGCAAGATGGCCGCCGGTGGCTACACCTTGCCCTTACTCGACACCCCACTTCCGGTCTGGACCGGAAGTGGGTTTAAAAAAGGGCCAGGAGGGGAGTGTTGGGTCCAAAATGGCGGCGGGGCCCATCTCAGAGAGGAACCAAGGTAAGGCTCCATTAAAATTAAATAAATTGAAAGGTTTCTTCTCCTTAGAGGGCCTCTCTTTGGTTCCAGCTTTAAACCAGGTTTGTTTAAACCATGATTTAAACCAAGTGGCCTTAAAAAACCATTTTTTCTTTAAAATATGATTAAATGATAGGTTTTAACATTGTTGTATTATATCCATGAAATCCTGTTCTTCTTATCATGGTCTTAATGATATTAATGTTTTTAACTGTATTTTACTATAATCATTGTTATGTTGTAATTATTGTATGGGTTTGTTTTAATTAGGGAGGGGATAATGGGATTTATTGTACTGTATTGTATTATTATTGTATTATTATTATGTAATAATTATATAATCATATAATATTATAATTATATTATTATATATAGTATATTATTATTACAAATAAATATATTATTATAATCTTATTGTCTTATATTATTATTGTGTAATAATAATATTATAATATAATTATATCGTTATTATATATTATATATGATTATTACAAATAAATGTATTATTTTTACAAATAAATAAATATATTGCTATATTATATTACACCTTTATTATAAATTCTCTTATTGTCTTATTATATTATTGTTATGTAATAATTGTATATTATAATTATATATAAAGGATTATATTATAATAATAATCCTCTCCAAGCTGTAATGCAGTGGTCCTCGGCCTTTGGACTTCAACTCCCAGAAGTCTCAGCCAGCTTGCCCAAAAGGGATTCTGGAAGCTGAAGTCTAATAATGCCTGGAGGACCCAAGGTTGAGAAACACTGCTCTAATGGGACTGTTTAAAGGCCTTGGAGGCTTTTAATCAGAGCTTGGATGCCCATGTTTTAGATTGTGACTTCCTGCTTGGATTCGGGTTGGAATAGATGGCCCTTGGGGTCCCTTCCATCTCTATGGGACTACAGTTTTCTCCCAGAGAAGCTATGGAAGACCTGAGTAGCGCAGCCCTACTCTTTGGGGTCTCACAGAGGGTTGCCGTAAGTCAAAGTCATTTTGAGAACATATGATAACAACAGCAACAAACAACATTCAACAAAGAGGGATTTGTTCATGTAACTACTCTCTTATTTCGTATAGATGCCACAGTGTATGTTGGAGGCCTGGATGAAAAGGTCAGCGAACCTCTCCTGTGGGAACTCTTCCTCCAAGCCGGGCCAGTGGTCAACACCCATATGCCCAAAGACAGAGTCACCGGACAGCACCAAGGTAAGACACGCCAGCACCGTCTGTGGAGTAGCGTTGAATTGTGTCTATGGTCCAAAACACACTGCAGAAATAATCCAGATTGAGGCTGCTTGGACTACCCTGGCTCAGTGCTAGGGAAACCTGGGAACTGAAGCTTATTATGGCACTCGAGCCCTATGACAGAGAAGGCTCAATGTCTCACAAAACTACAGTTCCCAAAATTCCCTAGCACTGAGCCAGGGCAGTTAAAGTGGTCTTGAACTGGATTATTTCTGCAATGTTTTGGACTTGTGTTGGATAAGCCGTCCACTATAAAGGCACCAGATACTGCCTGATCTTGGAAACCAAGCAGGGTCAGTCCTAGTTAGTTCTTGGATGGGAGAGACTGCCAGTGAATCCCAGTTGCTGGAGGCTCTATTTCAGAAGAAAGAATTGGCAGAACCTACTGTGAGGATTCTTTTCCTAAGAAAACCCTATGGTAAATTTGATTTGTAATATAAATTAATTAGATAAATAGAAGTGAACTGAATGACATACAGCACCAGCAAGATATGCATCACATTCTGTTCTACACAGCTCTTGATTTGCCTCCTTTTCAGGCTATGGGTTTGTGGAGTTCCTCAGCGAGGAGGACGCAGACTACGCCATCAAGATCATGAACATGATCAAGCTCTATGGGAAGCCGATCCGGGTCAACAAGGCCTCGGCCCACAACAAGAACCTCGACGTGGGGGCCAACATCTTCATCGGCAACCTGGACCCGGAGATCGATGAGAAGCTCCTGTACGACACCTTCAGCGCTTTCGGGGTCATCCTGCAAACCCCAAAGATCATGCGGGACCCCGACACAGGCAACTCCAAAGGCTATGCCTTCATCAACTTTGCCAGCTTTGATGCTTCGGATGCTGCCATCGAAGCCATGAATGGGCAGTACCTCTGCAACCGACCCATCACAGTCTCCTATGCCTTCAAGAAGGACTCCAAGGGCGAGAGGCACGGCTCAGCTGCCGAGCGGCTCCTGGCCGCCCAGAATCCCCTCTCCCAGGCAGACCGGCCCCATCAGCTCTTTGCAGATGCTCCTCCTCCTCCATCTGTGCCAACCCCAGTTGTTACCACCTTGGGGCCTGGGGTCACCCCACCAGGTATTATTATCATCATTGGTGGTTGTTGTTGTCAACTTAATATCCTACTTTTCCTCCAGGATTGAGACTCAAGATGCTTACATATTAAGGAGACTAGAGTGTAATTCAAAACAACAAAATATCAGCATGACTACAGGTGCACCCCTAATCCAAAAAAATGAAATCTGAAAGCATCAAAAAATCTAAACTTTTTACTGTCAGACACCCGCTTCTGCCTTTGAGGCAGCAGTGACAGCTCTCCTGGTCTTCCATCTCTCAGATTCTCAGCCTCATGTCTCTTACATAACACAAGTAGTGAACAAATGAGACATGAAGCTGGACAGCAGGAGCATTACAGTCACTGTCTCACATGAGGCTGGAAAAAGACTGAGCATTTGTGAAATGGTGAGAATCCAAGCATAGTGCTTGGTCCAAATCCACACCCAACATTTCACAGTACCTCTCATCTCTCTCTCTCTCTCTCTCTCTCCTTGCAAATACATGCTATGCTACCTGGGTATTACAAAATCCGAAAAATTCCCAGCTCCGAAACTCTTCTGATTCAAAGCATTTTGGACAAGGGATTCTGAACCTGTATTAGCTGTATCAAAACGACTTAAAACATGCACCTTAAAAAATTATTTTAAAACCCCAGTACAGTTTAAACAGTACAATTTAAAACAATATACCTCTACAGCCCTGACTCTACAGACCAGAGGAAAGAAATAAAAAGTGCCTTTGTACTTTTTTTTTGGTGGGTTTCATGTTCCAGACTCCTGTGGCTTTAAAGAGAAATTTGCTTTGTCCCATGAGTCTTTTTCTTCTGATCGTTTGAATGCTTCACAGATTTTACTGCAGTTGTGCCGTTGCTTGAGTGTGGTGAGCTGTTGGAAAAGCAGCATGCTGAGTTAAAAATGTACACTGTCAGCAGCTGATCTAACTGTGTACCTTATAGGACTGTATTTTAACCAGTAGCTTGATTTTAAAGCTTAGTTTGACACAACAGAGGTCAGCCTGAATGGATAAGACCGAGAGTTGAGCCACACATGCATCTTTGTCCGTGTCCCATGTGTGTGTGAAGCTATTGAACCAAACCTCCTAGACTTGAGAGGCAACATTCTTATATGTTCTTCCGTGTTTCAAAATGTTCTTTGTTTTCTCTCCTAGGGATCCCGCCGCCTGGTTCATTCCCTCCACCAGTGCCCCCGCCAGGAGCCATGCCCCCGGGGATGCCTCCGGCTATGCCACCCCCACCCATGCCACCTGGTGCCGGGGCCCCAGGACCCCCTTCTGGAGCAGCTCCTGGTGGGGCCCATCCTCCTCACCCACACCCTTTCCCTCCAAGCGGCATGCATCCAGGTGAGTTCTGTGCCACGGGCACTTTCCCCACTTTTGACCAAAGATTGTTGGCAGTGGAAAGAATATTTGTAATTATTTTGTCCTACAACAAGAAACGGGTTTCCTGACAGTGCAGAAAACCCTCTGGGAAGGATAACGCACTGGAGAGAATTTTCACACTGGGGATCAAGCAAGTGGGCTCTCTGACTCTTCTGTTTGTTTCGCTTTTTCAGGGATGCCTCAGATGCAGGTTCATCACGGGATGCCTGGGATGGGCCCGCACCACCCAGGCCCCCCTGGAGCTGGGGGCCAGCCTCCCCCTCGCCCTCCTCCGGGCATGCCTCACCCTGGGCCACCCCCCATGGGAATGCCACCCAGGGGGCCTCACTTTGGATCTCCAATGGGTAAGTGAGAGCCAGACTTGGAACTGTGCTATTCCATGCATGGGAAGCCAAACCATTCCAACCAGTTTTTCTCCTCGTTTCTTTTTGGTTTTAGCATGTTTTTATTAACTGGTTTACCTACCTGAGGAGAGTCAGTGCTTCCAGGACAGATTTTACTCTTGCTTTTCACCAGGGGATAGTTCATTCTTTTATAAGAGTTAAAGTGCAGTACTCACATTGACCCATGGATAAGTCAACTTAGGTTTTTTCGGTCAATTTTTTGACTAAAATTTCTAGACTTATACATGAGTATATACAGTATATTTGCATTAATTCCCCAGAATAGGTCCAGCCATTTTTATAAGTCAGTAATCGCCCCCTCCTCCCCACCTGAGTGGTCTCTACCTGTTTGGGACAATAGCTCCCATAAGGCCCAAGCCAGCTTTGTGGGTAGCGGGAGTTGTGTCATTCAGAACATCAGGAAAATTGCGGGGTTGGGGATGTTGCAGACGTAGCTAGCTGCTGTAACTCAGGGCATAGTAAAGTGCGTGCTGCCCACCCCATTTTAACTCCCAGGGCAAAAGGAACTGCCCCAAATGCCCTAGGGGATGGAGGTCATTTTTGCAATGTTTTTGGTCTCACCTCCAGAGAGTCTCAATCCCATTTTTTTGGCTGCTTTTTAAAAAGCGTCCTAGTTTCCCTCCTCTCAGTTTTGTCCTCAATTCCATTTTTGCACATTGAGTCCAAAGTGCTGAAGTGGTTTGCACTCAGTTAACTCAGTAGGGGGGCATAGGAGAGCATTGAATCTTGCCTTTCCCAATTAGCTCAGGCAAAAACAAACCACAGAAAGCCTTTCCCAACTTTCTGTATTCTTCCTCATTAATCACTTTCCCAACTTGGACCACATTCTGATATTGCTTTCCTAGGATTTCTCCCAGCCTCAGTTGTTGAGTCTGTTATGCTCTGAACTCTGCCTGGGTTCGGTAATTCCCCTGAGCCAACACATGTTAGACAGCAATTACTTGAGAATTATAGAGCTAATTCTTTCAATTCTGTGAAATATTCCACAACTTCAACAAAAAAAAGAGCAATAGAAAGAGAGGTTTCTCCATCTTCCTGTTCATCAAGATGAGGGTTTGGTTTCATTTTGGGTTTCTTTGGGAGGATGGAAGGCTGTTGTCTTTCTGCAGACTCTGCCACCTCTTCTGCCCATGGTCTAATGCTTGTGTATCTTCTTTCTCCAGGTCACCCTGGTCCCATGCCGCCCCATGGCATGCGTGGGCCACCTCCTTTGATGCCGCCACACGGGTACAACGGCCCCCCACGCCCCCCACCCTACGGCTACCAGAGAATCCCACTTCCGCCTCGGCCTGCCCAGAGACCCATGGTTCCTCCGCGGGGGCCCATGCGGGGACCTCTCCCCCCTTAGACCAGGTGGCCTCGCGGGCTCTGTGTCAAAGCAAAAACCCACTGAAATTTCCTTCGCTCTTACTTATTTCTTTGTCTCTTCAGACAAACATTCCAGCAAGTTGTCATCTGTCATTTGCTCCAGCAGCATTAATATGTTGCTCCTCTATCACCATCATTATTACTATCATCATTATTACATTTTTTATTTTTAGTCCCATTGCCTTGGAGAGAGAACAGATTTTTAAACTTTTTTCATTTTATGACTATGACTTTTATTTGTGAATCCCCCGTAGCGACTACATTTGCAAATAAAAAAAAAGAGGAGGGATTCCTCCCCAAATCTTATCTGATGGCTTTTTAAGACTCATTCTTGTTTCTTATTCAGCATCAGTGCTGTCTTCTTTCAAACCTCCTTGCGCCTTTTGTGTAGATTAGGAGGGCCCCAGAGGATGAACAGTGTCTACAAAACTCACTCCAGCCCGCAGCAGGTCCATAAATGGGTCCTTTGGTATAATCTTTTGTAAGGAATTTGGTATTCTGGCTTCTCCTGCCTTACCTTGAAAAAATGTTGATGTCTTTAGCCCATACATTTAGGGCATGTGTCTAAGTGATTAATGGAAATCTGAAAAACAGCATCCGCAAAATGTTGGGGTTTCCACATTCTTCAGATGTTGTTATGTGCCTCCAGGTCATTTCCAGCTTACAGTAACCCTATCGCCAGGGTTTTCTTGGCAGAGTTTGTTCGGAAGGGGTTCCTTTGCCTTCTTCTGAGGGCAAGAGAGTGGAACTTTCCTAAGGTCAGCCAGTAGCTTTCCATGGCTTAGCAGGGATTTGAATCCTGGTCTCCAGAGTTGTAGTGCAATAGTTTAACCACTAGTTTGCTGGGTCTTATTCTTCAGTTGCCAAAGGTAAAGTGTATGTATGTGGTGACTGATCTGGATACAGAAGGATGCAGTTAAAGTGGAAGATGTGCTATTAGCTTGCTTTTAACTTAGGGCCCAAACAGACATGCCAAAATAAAGCTGCTTCAGGTCCTTTTGGAGGTATGCTATTTAAATGACACGCATCTTAACAGCTGCGCTCCAGTCCTTAGGACTGGAGCTTGGCTTTAGTACGGCTTTTGGTCTCTTAGGACACATGCATCATTTAAATAGCATATTTCCAAAGTGACCTGAAGCAGCTTTATTTTGGCATGTCTGTTTGGGTTCTTAGTCATATATACAGCATATGGACACACACAGAGATTCCATCTGATCTTACAATATTGGTGGTTTTTACCCCATGTATTTAAGGTTGGTGTATATGTATAAGTGGTTAACAGAAGACTGAAAAACAACATCAGTAAAATGTTGGCAGGGTCCGGTGCTGGAGGCTCTATTTCAGAGGCCAAACCACCTCTGAGTCTTCCTTGCCTAAGAAAACCCTCTGAAATTCATATGGTCTCCATAAGTCAACAAGTGACTTGAAAGCAATGACACACCGACACGAGGACGCTAAAGGCACCAGATCCTGTCTGATCTTGGAAGTTAAGCAGGGTGAGCTCTTGGATGAGAGACCGCCAATGAATACTAGTCGCTGTAGGCTAGATTTGAGAGCAAAACCCCCTGAGGATTCCTTGCCAAACCCTAGGAAAATTCATGGGTTTGCCTTAAGTCACCAGGCAATTTGAAAACGCACTAAAGGCATCAGGTCCGGCCTGGTCTTGGAAGCTAAGCAGGGTTAGCTCTTGGATGGGTGACTGCCAACGAATACCAAGCTTTGTTTCAGAGACAGGAACTGGCAAAACCACCTCTTCAGTCCTCCTTGCCAAAGAAAACCCTATGAAACTCATGGGGTCACCATAAGTCAACAAAGAACTTGCAGGTATGCATGCTTACATTCACATGATATGCTATTTTACTGAAGGTACACAACCAGGCTATGAAGGTTGGGGAAGGCTGCCTTGTTCTTTGAGAAGGGATGGTTTTAAGGATCACCCGTGGCGTTTCAGAGCAGCGGGACCCGGTATCTGATCGGCAACGTTTCTTGGTTCTCTTCCTTGCTAACTTATTCAGTGCCTTCACAGGAACTGGAAGCGATAATGAAGACAGCTTTTGGAAAAGGAACGAAGGGGGAGAAAGAGATAGTTGAGGAAAAGTTAGCACTTTCCTTGACAGCCTGGAGGCTGTGAGGTTTGGCTTCATGCAAAGTCTCTCAGCGAGTCTCCCATTTGAAAGCACTGGAAAGACACTTTGCTCTATACCTTACAAAGGAATTAAATAACTAATTACAGTCTCTTTTTTCTGCTGAGCAGGACCAAGGACAGCTCATACATGAATTTAAAAAGGAGCATTAATTGTGTACCTTCAAGTCATTTCCAACGTATGGCAACACACTAAGGCAAACCTATCATGCGGTTTCCCTGACAAGATCTGTTCAGAGGTCTGCCATGGCCCTGTAGCTGAGAGTATGTGACTTGTCAGAAAGCTCTGGGACCATAACAAACTACAAATCCCTGGATTCCATAGCATTGAGCCGTGGCAGTTAAAGCGGTGTCAAGATGGATTATTTCTGCAGTGTGGATGCAGCCTGTGTGGCCCTTTTTGTATTGGCTGCAAAAAAAAATTGAACTAGATGGATGGATGGATAGATAGATGATAGATAGTTGCCTTCAGTCCCTGTAGCAGGAGGAAGGCAGGATATAAATTAAAAAATAAGATGATAGATAATCGCCACAAAATCCATGTATGCTCAAGTCCATTAAATACAATGAAGTATTACTACTACTACTATTACTACAGTATGGGGTTTGGTTCTAGCACCCCTTATGGATGCCAAAATCTGTGGATGCTCAAGTTCCATTAATTTCAATGGGGTATCATCATCAACATTAAAGTGGACCCTTGGTATCTGCTGGAGTTTGGTTCCAGGACCCTCCTGGGCACCAAAATCTGCAGATCAGATCCCTTTTAGTACAATGGGGTATTATTATTATTATTATTATTATTATTATTATTATTATTAGCCCTTTGTATCTGCTGGGGTTTGTTTCCAGGACCCCCCGGGTACCAAAATCTGCAGATATTCAAGTCCTTTTAATACAATGGTGTGTTGTTGTTGTTATTATTACAGTTACAGTGGGCCCTTGGTATCTGCTAGGGTTTGGTTCCAGGACCCTCAGAGGATAATAAATCTGTGGATGCTCAAAGCCAACAGCACAGTGGAAAGAGTGTCCCTTACATTAAAAGGCAAAATCAGGCTTTGCCTTTTGGCACGCATATCTTTTTAAAAATATATATTTCCAAGCCGGTGATGCTTGTACCCGTGGGTGAAAACACCCGTGGATACAGGGGGCCTGACTCTCCACCTAGACCTGTCTGCTTTGGCACACCTGTATCATAGTTACCACAAAACTGGGAACCAAGGGGACCATTTCCGTGCCACATCTGAAATCCCAATTTCTGTGCCACATCCTGAACCCAAACCCAGACTGCAATCCCTCCTCCTCTTTCCACCAGCTGCATTGGCCTATTTGTGCCATCATCATCAGTCACTTTAGCATCCCTTGGAGAAGGGTCTAGTCCAAAATCTCTTGCCTGGAAAGCTGGCCTCCCTTGCAAGGCCTTCCTTGCAGCATCTTCCCCGTCAGCCGCCCCAGACTGAGACAAGGGCCTTCCCTCTCCTGCATCCCTTTCATTTATTATTATTTATTTTATCCCTTCTTCTGCTGCCTCCCTTCCCTTTTCCCTTCCCTCTCTCAGCCACAATGGACTCTCCCATCACCCAGCCAGCAGCTGCTCTTGCGGTTGCCTTGCCTTCTTCCTCTCCTCCTTCTTCTTCTCGGAGGTTGCAGTGTTAACACAACGCCACTCTGGTCCCCTCCTGCTGCACATTTCTTTTTCCCATTGCATCCTTTGGACACGGCGGCGGTGGCGGTGGTGGCGCACAGCGGAGATGAGCCCTTGAAGCCAAGAGCATCTCTCTCCAGCATCCTTGGGTACCACTGGAGGTAAGCCAGAGCAGAGCCTTGCTTTTTTCTTCCCTCCTTCCTTCCTAGAGAGGATGCTTTCTTTACCTTGGCATCACTTTGGCTCTGCACATTGTGCAGCCCTCTGTGTGGCCATTTTGTCCCAGAAAACCTTGCCTTGGGCTCCGGCCTCTTTCCATCTCCATCATTTCCATCATTTGCCATCATCGCTTCTTCCTCTTTCTTTTCTCCCTTGCCTCTCTCTCTCTCTCTTTTCTCTTTTCTTTCCTGCATCTTGGTGATTCTTTCATTTCTTTCTTGCATCTTAGTGATTCCAAGGAGGAAGGAGAGAGATGGGGAAAGGTGGAAAGAGACCCTCTTCGGTTCAGATTTGGCCCTTTTCCCCAACAATTTCTGTCTCCTTTTTTCCCTCTCCTTTTCAAGGTCAGCTGGACAGCTGGCTTTGCAAAAGCGTGGACGCAGAGGTGCGGAAATTTGTGCGGCTGCAGCATGTAAAAAATGACCTTGGAGTGTCAGCATTGCAATTTGGAATAATAATAATAATTATAATGATCATAGTCTATTTTGGTGTTCGGTGTTTGGCGCTTGAATTCCATCCTCCATCCCTTTTGCAAACCTGGATTTTCAACATTTTCCTTTCAGGGTCCTTTGAAGGGAAAAGGATGGAGTGGAGGGGGGGATTCGCTTCTGATATCCTCACCCTCCTTTCCCAAAAGCTCAAGAGCATCTTCAGGAAGAATATGGTCCATGGGGTAAAACAGGGAAGCATCTTCCACTTTGAGCCATGGCATCGATGATGATGATGATGATGATGATGATGATGATGATGATGATAGGACTAGGGGAAATAGATACATCAAATTTTAAATTAAAAAGAACATAACCATGCTTTTATAAACAACAGCGGCAGCAGCAGCAGCAACAACAACAGGGACCTGTTTTGCCTGATATGCATTAAGGGGAAGGTTTAGATCTTGATCCTGGTTCTCATACACATGCACCCAAACATATTCATATATATATATATATATATATATATTAATGAAACAAGGACGTTTGACATTTTGGCAGCTGCAAAATGCAGGTCAGGGCACATTTGAGGAAGTGAAAGGCTGAGGAGAAGACGAAATGATGATGATGATGATGATGATGATGATGATGATGGTGATGGTGATGATGATGGAAGCTAGAGACCTGCTTCCGTTATTATATTATTATTATTATTATTATTATTATTATTATTATTTCTTTCTCTCTCCTTCCGTCTCCAAATTTGTCAAAAATGAATTTGCTCCTCAAGGATTTGGAAACGACTTGTTTTTTAAAAGCACCTCCTTTTCTTTCTGTCTTTTCTCCAGCTGCAACCTCCATCATCCCCATCTAGCAGAGATAACCAGTATGCTGGCTGGGGATGATGGGGCTTGTTGTACAACATAGTCTTTTCAATCTAAAGAGGGAAAAAGGGGGTCTTAGGTTTCTCAAATGGTGTGCATTTGTGGGGTTCTGGTCTGTTCTGTCCCCCAAAAATTCTTGCATTGTGTCTCTATTTCTGACCTACCTTCCTCTTTCCCCCAAAGCTTTTATTTTACTCCCCATTTTCCCTTCCTTTCTCTCTTTTGATATATGAAATAATAAAAAAAGGTCCTTAGATTTTTGGAAACGATTGCGCCCTGGTTCCATCTTCGAAAGCTGATTCTTTTTCATTTTTGCAAAGAGGGCGACGGGTGAGGTTAGGAAAGGCATCCCTGGGTGACTTCCGAGGGCTTTGGGTTTTATATTTGTTTTTAAAGTTTGTCGGCCATGTTGCTGACGGTCCATTTCCAGCCATGGATGGGAAATGGATCGGGAAGAAGGAATTGGAAGGTTGTGTGGGGTGACCTTGTCAACTGGAAAGCAACCCCGACAAACACAATCAACACAACCACACGCACAAAGGCCGCTTTTGCTGGGGTTAGAAATTTTGTTTCTCACGAATCAAAAAGAGCAATACAGATCTAGGGATAGATGAGTAATGGCTGAATGCCTGTTTTGGGGGGGGGGGAAAGAGCTGGAGGTCGCTTGCATGATTCACCCCGAATTCTTTATGTGTGGCAATAGCTATGCACCCTGTGGCTGTGCCACTGCACTCTGCACATGCTCAGAGATGCATTCAACATCCGCTCAGAGAAGAGGTTGCATGATTGAACTTGGCACGTGCTCAGAGAAGGTGTTGAATTGAAAGCACATGGTCAAAGTGGTTGATTGAAGGCATTCGGCTCGTGCTCAGATTGCACTTGGTGCGTGCTCAGAGAAGCAGTTGAACGAATGCACTTGGCACATGATCAGAGAAATGGTTAATGAAATGCACTTGGCACATAGATCATAGACTCATAGAAGGGACTGTGATAAAGGACTGTGTGATTGCACTTGGTGCGAACTCAGAGAAACGGTTGATTGAATGCACTTGGCATATGCTCAGAGAAGGGGCTATGCAATTGCACTTGGCGCATGCTCTGAGAAATGGTTGCTCAAAGCCCTTGGCATATACTCAGAGAAGGGGCTTTGCAATTGCACTTGGAGCATGCTCAAAGAAGTGGCTGATCATAGCATCATAGAGTTGGAAAAGACCATGCACTTGGTACATGCTCAGAGAACAGGCTAATCCGACGCACTTGGCGCACGCTCAGAGGCAGGCGTGTGAATGCACTTTGCACATGATCAAAGAAGGGGCTGTGCAACTGCAGAGAAATGGTTGACCGAATACACTTGGTGTATACTCAGATAAAGGGCTATGCAATTGCACTTGGCGGAGTTGATCACATGCACTCTGCCCATGCTCAGAGAGGGAGAAAGTGTGAATGCACTTTGCACTGTGGTCAAAGATGGCACTCGGTGCACGTGCAGAGAAGGGTCTGTAAATACACTTTGCACACACTCTGAGACTGAGCATTCAAGGATTTGAACCTGGAGCAGGATTTCCATGGGGGAAAAATAAATATATCAAGCCACCCATCACTGTTAAGGCTGCAGACTCCTTTCAATGTGAAATAGTTAAAGTGGACTCATACTGCTACAATTTTATAGTATGCATAAATATACACTCACACACCTATATCCATATATACATAGACAACTTTATTTTTGAAATGTATGGTCCAGCCTTTGCCAGTTGTTAAGTCATCACAAAGAAAAAAGATTGTTCTGGAGCATGTGCAGAGCGTCCCTCCAAGGCCCTTAACATATTCCAACAGACAAGACGAAGCTCAGAAACCTCTCCAACGAATGCTAAATTGGGTTGATCCATAAGCTATAAATAGCTGCTTCTATCACATGCCTATTTTGGGATTTTTTGAGGATTCTTTTTGGTGGCTGGCCTTTTAAGAGGAGGCTGCGAGTGCGATATTTGCACCGCACAAGAGTGCGATCTGTCTGTACGCAACCATCATGTCACGTCTCCGCCATAATCTCCAGTGTCAGCAGTTTCTCCCTCCTTTGCACCTTGGTTTGAATTTCCATCATGGTTTTGCAGCTATGGCTCATGCTGAAAACCATATCGTCCCTTTTAAAGTCACCCCAATTCCCATATATATAAATATATCTCCAAGTGCACAAACACATATTGTTTAGTAGTGTGTGTGTGTTTGTGTGTATGCAGTGGGCCCTTGGTATCCACTGAAGCTTGGTTCGAGGACCCCCCCCCCCCCTTGATACCAAAATCCATGGATATTCAACTCCCATTAAATACAATGGCAAAGTAAAATGTTATCCCTTGTATTAAACAACAAAAACAAGCTTTGCTTTTTGTCATTTTTGGGGAATATTTTTAATCTGTGGATGCTTGAATCCATGGATAAAGAATCCGTGGATATGGAGGACCAACTGTGTATACATACATACATACATATATACATATGTACATGACGGGATTGGGGTGACTTTAAAAGGGACAATATGGTTTTCAGTGTGATAGGTAGGTAGGTCAACAGATAGATAGTTGGATGGAGGGATGGATAGATAGATAGATAGATAGATAGATAGATAGATAGATTTTCCAAATTGCCTTTTTAATATCTTTTAGGAAATCATTGAATCATAAAATCTGAGAGTTGCAAAGGGCCACAAAGGCCATCTAAACCAACTCCATGCTGGGATCCACAATTCAAGCACTCATGAAAGATGCCCATCCGAATAAAGAGAGTTTGGATGGGCATCTTTCAGGAGCGCTTGAGTTTTTGGATCTCAGCATGGCAGAATGGAGTTGGTAAATACATAATAAATAAAGATCTCCAAAGACTGAGACTCCAGCGCCCTCTGCTCCGCTGTTGAACAGTTCTTGGGCTTATTAATTTTTTTTCCTCATTAACTTTTTCCTCCTAATGAGGTGGAATAGCTTTTCCTGTACTTTGCATCCATTGCTCCGTGTCATAGTCACTGGAGCAGCAGAAAACAAGCTTGCTCCATCCTCAATATAGTGTTGTTGTTGTGTGTCTCCAAGTCATTTCTGTCTTATGGCAACCCTAAGGTTGTTCTTAAGGGCAGTGAATTAGGATGGCTAATATTTGGAAACCCCTTCAGCGAGTCACACTCTCTCAGCCTCAGAGGATGGCCATGGCGAACTTCCTCTGAATACATCTTGCCAAGAAAACCCTTACGGTTGCCATAAGTTGGGAACAACTTTAAGGCACACAACAACGACACACTAAAGATTAGAGGAGGGCAAGTATGGCTTCCGGACTTTGATAAGAGACCCTTTTCCTTTGCCTCTGTAACAGAAGTACGACTTTCCTCTTTGGGAAAATAAAATCAGATTTTTCTCCCTAGGAACTCCTTAAGAAAATGTCTCTCTAATGTGGCTCAGTTCTGAGCATTGTTATTAATGGCAGGGCTTACTGTACGGAGCAAGGATATTGATTGATGGAATAAAATATTAATATCCTGCCCTAGATCACAATATCTCAGGGTGGCGTACAGATAAAACGCATTTGTCAGCAATGGCAGGTCTCATTCCTGAAAAGTACGGGGCAAGAACACTTAGGCCGCATTCCCACTTACAAATAAAGCGCTTTGCGATCCGAATCGAAGGATCGGTTTGGCAGCGGAGCGTGGTTCGCACTACATTTGCCCCAATCGCATTTTCTTGCTGCAAAATAAAATAAAACAACCCACCTGCGGTTCACATTGACGAATGAATCGATTCAAAACGGACCCGCTCCAGTCCTCTGAAGGGCAAATTTAAACTGATTCCGATCCGCATCTGGTTCATGCTTGCGTGGAATCGATTTATCCAAAAAGACACGGAAAAAAATCAGCATCAAAAAGACGCAGGTTAAATGGGTCTGGTGCATGGCCACCCCTCTCCGAACCGCTTCCGCGATTTGGTTCAAATGCAAACTAGTCATTTAAACCACTTCAAATCGATTTGCGAACTGGTTTAAAACATGGTGGGAGTGAGGCCGTAATCCCTCTCTCGTGATTTACAAACAGGACTTAAATAAATGAGCAAAACGTTTTGGCTCCTGCCTTCCTCCGTTGTTGGAAAAAACAGATGCAGCTAAAGTTTTGTTTTGCAACAAGGGAAGAAGGCGGAAGCTAACACGTTTTGCTCATTTATTTAAGTCCTGTTTGTAAATTGTCGTTTTTGCTGTTGTGTGCCTTCCAGTTGTTTCCAGCTTATGGCAACCCTAAGATGACCCTATCATGGGGTTTTCTTGGCAGGTTTCTTCTTTGCCACCTTGAACAAGTCGCACTCTCTCAGCCTCAGGGGAAAGCAATGGCAAACCTCCTCTGAACAAATCTTGCCAAGAAAACCCCATGATAGCTTCACTTTAGGGTCGCTATAAGTAGGAAACTACTCAGAAGCATGAAACGACAACGAATGTGTACATAAAACATAAATTAATTTTGTATTTAAGCTTGCATTCCACCTCCAAGATATATACATATATGCAGATATTCCGAAATCCAAAACCGTCCTGGTCCCAAGCATTTTGGATAAGGGAGATTCAACCTGCATGCATTCAGCGACAGGGAATGGGTTGGATGTAACGCGGTTATAGCT
Source organism: Urosaurus nigricauda (assembly GCA_034509955.1). Classification (NCBI taxonomy): domain Eukaryota; kingdom Metazoa; phylum Chordata; class Lepidosauria; order Squamata; family Phrynosomatidae; genus Urosaurus; species Urosaurus nigricauda. The sequence continues at coordinate 1,416,923 of JAOEGL010000010.1, forward strand.
TATGAATATAACAAGTCTATTAAAAATATACAAGGGCATGTTTATGTCTCCCTGGTTGAACTGGGCCCTTCATTGCTAATGCATTTTCATTGCCGCTAATGGCTCCCTGATTTGTTTCCTCGCCATTTGGTTTCTCTCGCCGTCTGTTGGGCGCTTGGAGATTTAACACGCTGTTTTATCAGCTGCAAGGTGCTCAGAAGGGAGCATTCTCATTACACGCCTCCGTTTTTCTCCTTTTAGTTGTTCTTTCCTTGCCTTTCATTTCCCTAAACAAGAAAAAATATATATGAGATTTTGGAATAAGCTAGTGGCAAACTATTAATGGTTTTTTAAAAATATATATAAGAGCAGGTTTCCAAACAAAGGATGCATCTGTACCGTAGCAATAATGCAGTTTGACATCACTTTAAATGCTATAGCTTTATCCTATGGAATCCTCTGTTGACTTCCTCTGAGGCTGAGAGAGGGTGACATGCCCAAGTTCACCCAGGGTCCAATGAGGATTCGAACCCAGTCCCGTAGAGTCCTAATCCTATACAAACCACCATGCTACTCTGGCTGTAGAAAGAAGGGGACTCTTTTTCCTAGGGATTTCTTGACTAGCTTTCTTCAGAGGAGGTTTGCCACCATGGTCTTCCTCTTTGTCTGAAAGAGAACGACTTGCTCGAACATCTGGAGGACCAAAGTTTGAGAACCACTGGGCTAGGTCTTTGGTTTTTAACTTGTTGCATCTGCTAAAAGTTTTAATGGTGGTGGGGTTTGTGTGGCTATTGTGTCCCCAACCCAGTTTTACTCATCTGTGTTTCAGCAAGCCAACCAGTGTCCCATCAAAAATCCCTGTTGTTGGTGAATTCCTCCATTATTTCTTGCTTTGCTTTGTCGTCCTCTACAGGGCCATTTTCGTGCCATCTGAGAGATCCTCCCCGAAACTTTGGCTTCCAGAAACAGAGACGGGAAACGGATGGAGCTTGTCATCCAGGGTCCTCAAAGCAGTGGTTCTTCCCTGCTGACCAGAAAGTCAGGGCTCAGTTCCTAGTAGCTTTCAACAGGGTGGCAGAACACTCTCGAACCCAAGCCAGGAGCTGTCCAGCCTACGGAGCGCTGAACCAAGAAGACTTCTAGCAATCCCTGGAACAGGACATTTATATTCCTTTGCCTTTCCTTGTACTCTTCCAAAGAGTTTGTGAACAAGGCCAGAGCCATGGATGAAAGCTTCAAAGACCGGACCGCCTTTATCCGCGGCGCTAAAGACATTGCCAAGGAAGTGAAGAAACACGCCACCAAGAAAGTGGGCAAAAGCGTGGACCGGATGCAAGATGAATACACGAAGCGGTCATACACACGCTTCGAGGAAGAGGACGACGATGACGACTACCAACCCCAGGATGGCTACTATCGTGGGGAGCCCTCCGTCGACGACGAGGGGGCCTCCAGCGACGCCACCGAAGGCCATGACGAAGATGACGAGATCTACGAGGGGGAATACCAAGGCATCCCACGCAACGACTCCCTCAAAGGTGGGGACCATTTGACGGCCAACCAAGAGGTGGTGAGCGAGTTCAGGGACTTTGACGACTTCGAAGGGGACAAGAAGAAGGAGAAGGAAGAGCTGGCCCAGCAGTACGAGCTCATCCTCCAAGAGTGCGGACACGGGCGCTTCCAGTGGACGCTCTACTTTGTCCTGGGACTGGCCCTCATGGCCGACGGGGTGGAGATCTTCGTGGTGGGCTTCGTCCTCCCCAGCGCCGAGAAGGACATGTGCTTGTCGGACTCCAACAAAGGCATGCTGGGTAAGTGCCCCCCTGGAAAATGGCAGCCGGAAGCTGAAGCGACTGGGTGGTTGGATTGCTTTTGTAGTGTTATATTTATTTGATATGTATATAGACCCCATCTTTCTCCCAATATATAGGATTTTAAATGGAATGCAGGCTTCAATTCTAGATTAAAATCATAGAGTTGGAAGAGACCTCAAGGGCCATCCAGTCCAACTCCATTCTGCCATGCAGGAACTCACAATCAAAGCATCTTTGACAGATGGCCATCCAGCCTCTGTTTAAAGATCTCCAAGGAAGGAGACTCAGACTCCGAGGGAATGTGTTCCACTGTTAGACAGCTCTTACTGTCAAGAAGTTCTTCCTAACGTTTAGGTGGAATCTCTTTTCCTGTCGCTTGCATCCATTGCTCCATGTCCTACTCTCTGGAGCAGCAGAAAACAAGCTTGCTCCATCCTCAATGTGACATCCCTTCAAATATTTAAACAGGGTTATCTTATCACCTCTTAACCTTTTCTCCAGGCTAAACATACCCAACTCCCTAAGTCGATTCTCGTAGGGCATGGTTTCCAGACTACCTGAGTTACCTTAGGCCCTGTATGCATGGGCTAGGATACTCTGGGGGCAGTATCCTGGCTCCAATCTCCCCGCATTACCTGACCCTCCACTCCCGTGGCATGACGACTGTCTGCATGGGCATCCTGCAGAGGTGACCAGTTCATCCTCTGCTACCATGGATCCCTTGCTTTGGAAATCAGAACAAGGTGACCAGCATTGACCATGTGTCCTGGACTCCAAGATTGACTCAGCCTTCCATTCTTTTGTAGGTGTCCCTAGCTTGTTTGGGGGCAATTGGTTTACACACTGTAAATCGCTTAGAGAGTGCTGCGTTCACTGTGAAGCAGCATAGAAATGTAAATGCCACTGCTGTTCTGACCTCAGAACAAATGACCCACGGTGGGGCCAGATGCACCAGGCGGCTCAGCAGGACACCTGCGCAGACTGTTAATGGAGGGCTCTGGATTTTCAACAAGTATATATATTTTAAAAACAGGCTAATATACCCTGGTTGTGATGCAGAATGTGCTGGATGTTGTCTGGACTGCCCACACCAGAACTGGGGTTTTGGACGCGCGTCGTCCAAAGTGAAATGGGCCTTTTGGCCTTGCAGATAGGACCTAAGTTATGTAGAGAAGTAGCATCTCCCAGTCTGACCCTTCTCATAGAGCTGGAAGAGACCCCAAGGGCCATCCAATCCAGCCCCATTCTGCCATGCAGGAACACAATTTCGAAGCACCCTTGACAGATGGCCATCCAGCCTCTGTTTAAAAACCTCCAAAGAAGGAGAGGTTTTTCTTATCTTTACTTGCTGGGCAGCAGTCAATGCAGGTGACCGGGGTCTGCTCACTTGCAGATCGGGACACAGCCGACTGATGTTTCCACCCCCCTCCTGCCAATGATCTCCGGTGCGACAATCAGAAGCCAGATCCCCATATTATTTCCTCCTCACACCAGAGATCGCTCACAGGAGGAGGGTGGAAACATCAGTCTGCCGCATCCTGATCAACAGGAGAATGGACCTCCATTGCTTGCAGCAGCTGCTATACAGTACATCAGGACTCTTGGACTTTGCAATCCCTATGCTATTGGATAATTCGGGGTTGTGAATAGGAATTAGGGATGTGCAATTCTGGGTTAGGCTTTTGTAACCATAACTGTGAATTCCAGCCCTAGTTATTAAAGCCATGGAGCACCAAAAATAGTTAAAAAACAACCAAATGGAAACCATTGAGACGTGAAGACCAGGAGGGGATATGAGATCGTCTTTAAGTATTTGGGCACTCTGAGGTTCGGCAACATAAGCTTTCTTCAGCTGCTGCCCAGCTTCAGGGCTGGAGACTTGCAATTTTGCTCCATTTCCAAGAAGCTGTAGTTGTGCGGAGTTAATGATTGTGGTTTCTTTCTCCCTCTTGGGACTCTGCAAGGCTTCAAAGAGGAATTGTGGGCAGGAGGTGAGCAGGGGATGATGGAACTGGAAAGGTCTTGTTCAAAGGCTAATTTGAGGTTACAAGGGAAGGTTGTCGGCCCTTCCTTCTTTTAAAATTAGATCTCTGTGTCGCTTAGTCTTGCGGATATGAAAAGGCTTTGCTTTTGCAGCGTATCTTGATATCAACCAAGTTTTGACCAGTTCTTTCAATCATCTGCCTCCTAGAGAAGGACTCTGCAAGGGAAAGTGCAGGAGTTTTTGCAGAGAAGAAATTTGCAGCACCAAAGAGGATGGTCGCACTTGGGAATCCAGAGTCAAACTAGATTTGGGGCCAGTGGAACTCAAAGGTTGGGTTGGGGACTTCCCATAGAAGACTTACGAACTTATGAAGTTCTTGTTTTTAGGAGGAATCTCTTTCCTTTGTAATCTTGATCCATCCATTCGTTTCCTTGGTCTCAGCGGGGCTGCAGAAAGAATGCAGCGGGCTCCCTGCTCTAACTGCCTTCTCAGTTCTATGGAACCCTGGGATTTGTAGTTTGGTGAAATATTTTGCCTTCCCCATCAGAGAATTCTGGTGCCATAACAAATCCCAGGTGGTAGAAATCAAATAGCTGTGTTTAGTCTGGAAAATCAGTATTCAAAGGGATCTTATAGCACCTTTGAGACTAACTGAAAGAAAGGAGGTGGGAGCATGAGCTTTCGCAGACTTCACTTCAGCCTCCTTCCTCAGATGCATTTGGATCTGATTTGCATCTCAGATTTGCATCTGAGGAAGTAGGCTCGTCTATGAAAGCTCATGCTACCAACTTCTTTCTTTCAGTTATTCTCAACATCCCTTTGCATACCAATCCGAGGATCCCAGAGGATGGAGACTTGGCAGTTAAAGCAGTGTTGAAGTCCATTATTTCTGCAGTGCAGATTAGACCCTAGTTTCCAGAAGAGCAGAAAGCAAGCTTGCTCCGTCTTCTACATGAAATCCCTCCAGATATTTAAAGATGGTTCCATCAAGGTCAAGATGAATATCAGCAAGGTGGAAGGTGTCCAGAGAAGGGTGACCAAGATGGTCAAAGGTCTGGAAACCAAACCTTAGTAGGATCAGCTTAAGGAGTTGGGTTGGTTTAGCCTGGACAAGAGAAGGCCATGATAGCCAACTTTAAATATCTGAAGGGATGTCATGGAGAAGCTGGAACGAGCTTGTTTTCTGCTGCTCCAGAGACCAGAACAAAGAACCAATAGATTCAAATTGCAAGATTCCAGCTGAATGTTAGGAAGAATGTATTTTTATCATCAGTGTTGTTGGAAAGTGGAATAGATTGCAATATAGGCTGGTGGACTCTCTTTACTTGGAGGCCTTTCAATGGAAAGTTGGATGGCCATCTTTTGGAAGTGCTTCAGTTGTGGATTCCTGCATGGCATATGAGGCTGGACTCTATGGCCCTGCCAACTCTATGTTTCTATCTCACTGGTTCCCAAACTTTGGTCCTCCAGATGTTTTGTTCTTCACCTTCCATCTGACTGTTGGCCAAGTTAGCTGGGGCAAAACATGTGGAGAACCAAAGTTTGGAAACCACTGTATCTATTTCTTCTCTTTTGCTCAGAACAGCGTAGATGCTTAGAGGTACTCTCTCTTCCCTCCCTTTGTTTTTAGAGGGGTTTCGGAGCTTAACAAGGAGCCTCAGCTGCATTTGAAGAAAAGTGCATTCATTTTTTGGACTCCTCTCTCTCTCTCTGTGTCTTCTTTGCCCAGTTTTTGCCCCCTTTTCTTGATTCTCGCTCAAGGCGAAAGAAACCCAAGCGTGTCTGGGAACCCACGACAGGTGGTGACTCATCTCTCCGCTCTCTCTTTCTTCTCTCTCGCAATCTCTTCCCTCCATTTCTGACTTATAGGAAGGATGTGTCAGAAACCAGGGTGGCCCCCAGCTTATCTCTCCACTCCACATCGGCCCTGTGGCCAAAAGCGCTTAAGCGGAATTAAATCCTCCCCGCGAAAGAAAAAAACCAAGCCGTGGGAGGAAGCGGCTGATGGTGGAAAATTGTCTTTTATTTTCATCTTCTTTTTGGAAACGAGGAGGAAGATGCGGGGGCGTTGTGTTGTACGTGTGTTGCCTTGTGTGTGGGAACACTGGCCTTTTCGGAGGCAATGTCTGTCTCCGCCGGATTTCCCTCCATGCACCGCAGTGCGGCAAAAGCCGACAGCTTGCCCACCCCTCTGCCAGTTTTGCTTGGCACAAGAGGACCCCCCAAACTGGGGGAATCCCCCCTTTTGGCACAGAGATTCATATAGAGGAGAAAAAAATTGAACGTTCTAGTTTGGGTCGTCTTTGTAGCTGGAGCCTAAAACAGCCATGTCAGGAGGCCTGTCTCTTTGGAGAGGTTGAGCTTTTCTTCATATGGAGAGAAGTGACCAGTGGAGTGTCCAGTGGGGTTCTGTCTTAGGCCCACTTTCCTATTCAACATCTTTATCAATGACTTGGATGAAGGAACAGAGGGCCTGCTTATCAAATTTGCAGATGATGCCAAATTAGGAGGAGTAGCTAATACCCCAAAGAACAGGATCAAAATTCAACATCACCTTTGTAGATTGGAAAACTGGGCCAAAGTTAACAAAATGAATTTCATCACAGAGAAATGCAAGGTACTGGACTTAGGCATAAAAAATGAAATGGATAGATATAGGACGGGTGACACCTGGTTTAACAAGACGACGCGTAAAAGGGATCTAGGAGTCCTAGTAGACCACAAGCTGAACAGGAGTCAACAGTGTGATGTGGCAGCTAAAAAGGGCAATCCTATTCTAGGCTGCATCAATAAAAGTATAGTTTCTAGGCCGAGAGAAGTCATAGTGCCACTCTATTCTGCTTTGTCCAGTTCTGGTCAAGAAGTTCAGAAAGGATGGTGAGAAGCTGGAGAGTGTCGACAGAAGGGCAACCAAGATGGTGAAGGGTCTGGAAACTATGAAGCTCTATGAGGAGAGACTTAGGGAGCTGCGTAGGTTTAGCCTGGAGAAGGGAAGGTTAAGAAGTGATATGATAGCCCTCTTTAAGTATTTGGAAAGGTGTCACATTGAGGATGGAGCAAGCTTGTTTTCTGTTGCTCTAGAGAATAGGAAATTATGGAGCAATGGATGCAAGCTGGAGGAGGAACTTTCTGATGCTAAGACCTATTTGACAGTGGAAGATGCTGCCTTGGAGAGTGGTGGAGTCTCCTTCTTTGGAGGTTTTTAACCAGAGGCTGGATGGCCATCTGTCAGGGATGCTTTGATTGTGAGTTCCTGCATGGCAGAATATGGTTAGACTATATAGTCCCTGGAGTCCCTTCCAACTCTATGATTCTATACGATTCAAGAAAGAGACAGAGAGATAGTGTTTTTTAATATTTTTATTTTGTTGGCTGCCTTTCAGGAATGGTTTGACAGTGAATTTCCTATTTATCAACAAGGTGTTGATAAATCATTTTGTGCATTTGCATGTGTGAGAGAAGAGGGAGCCATTTGAACCCTAGATCTTCCTCCCTTTCCCCTTTGCTTCCCTTCCTGCATCCTGCAAGAGGCGTGTGCGAATCTCTTTCTAGGCCTCTCTCTTTCTAAGCAGCCGCCTTTCTGGCTTTGCTTTTTACAACTGATGCTTTTAGGGTTGCATCAGACAAAATGCAATAAAATAAAATAAAATATCAGCAAAACCCTTGCACTTGACTGGAAGGGATTTCTCCAACCTCAGCTGACGAAGGGGATGCTCACGAAAGCATCTCTTTTTCTCTCCACCCCCCCCCCCCCATCCCTTTCCATGCAGTTGCTTAGCAAAATGCCATTTCTCATCAGCATCCTTTGAGGGTGAAAGAGGGAGAGAGAAAAGAAAGGAAGCAAACCGTGACTCATCCGGATGATAAGGCGACTCTGGGGGTGGATGGAAAGCTTCCCAAGAGGCACGGCCTCCCTTTATTCGGGGTGCGCTTGTGTATCTGAGACTGTAGCCCTATAGTATTGTTCTTCCTATGGGTCTTGGAGTTGACTCCATCTTAGGGCAACCCTTATCTTAGCGCCATGAATTCCCAGCATCCTCGTCCGGCGCTCCAGCCACTGCACTGCCTTGCCTCTCAAAAACCGACTCAGGCTAACCATCGACTAGGCTTTTCTTAGCAATTTGGTATCTCCTCTCATTTATGCAGGTTGAGCATCCCTCATTCAGAAATCTGAAATAGTCTAAAAACCAAAATTTTTCTTCATGGGTGGTTGGGAGAGGGACACTTTGGCTTTCTGATGTGTGCTCAAAGTTTGGTTCATGCACAAAATTGTTTAAAATGTTATGTATATCATGGGACCTGAGCATCCATGGATTTTGGCATCCATAGGGAGTCCTGGAACCAAAACCCAACTGATACCAAGGGCTAATAATAATAATAATAATACCCCATTGTATATAATGGTACCTGAGCATCTGTGGATTTGGCATCCATATGGGGTCCTGGAACCAAACACCACCAGATACCAAGGGCCTATTGAAGTAATAATAATAATACCCCATTGTATATTATAGAACTTAAGCACCCATGGTTTTTGTTATCAGCAAGGGGTCCTGGAACCAAACCCCAATGATACCAAGGGCCCATTGAAACAACAACAACAACAACAATAATGTCACCCCATTGTATATCATGGGACTTGAGCATCCATAGATTTTGGTACCCATGGAGGGTCCTGGAACCAAAGCCCAGAGGATACCAAGGGCCCATTGAAATAATAATAATAATAATAATAATAATAATAATAATACTCCATTGTATGTCATGGGACTTGATCTTATTTTAGCATCCATGGATGCAAAATAGACCCCTAGCAGATACCAAGGGCCCATTGTAATATACCCCATTGTATTACCCATTGTAATAATAATACCTCATTGTGGATACACACCGACCTGTGTATCCAGAGATTTTGGCAACCACTGGGTTCCTGGAACCAAACCTCAAAAGATACCAAGGACTCCAAGTGTAAAAGAAACCTTCTTGTCGCCTTCTTAGGCCTTGCCAGGGTTTTGTCGGCTTGCGTTGCCCTGCGATTGCAGTTCAAATGGATATGGACGGCAGGATAAAAATAGCCCTGCTGCGCTTGTGCTCGCGGCACTGCTGCTGTGTGGTGTTTGTGTGTCTAACCCCCCCTTCCTTTCCTTCTCTTCCTCCAACCAAAGCTTTCTCCATCCATCCATCCATCCAGACGCACACACACACACATTGAGTCCCTTGGAGGGGAAGAGCATATGAGGTTGGATGGGGATTTCACCTCTGCTGTGCCCTGTTGCTCTAGCGTTGCAAAAGCAACATGCCCTCCTCCATTTTGCAGATGAAAACTGGGATCCATGTGGCCAAACCACAGTGATTTCTGGCTTGAAATGAGGAAAAAGTTATGAATGAGGAAGAACAGACATGGAAAGGTTGCAGCGGTTTGCTTTTGCTTGAGCCAACCGGGAAGGGCAAGATTATTCCCTTTTCTTTCCTCTCCTTCCAGCTGAGTTAGTTGAAAGCAAACTATTTTCGGACTTTTCTTTACACCAGGTTGGTTCCTCTCCTTCCGACAAATGAATTGAATGCAAACTGCTTTTGCACTTTGAGCTTGGTTTTCAGCAACTGAAATAAGCTGAGGAAAGAGAGAATAGTGGGAGAAGGAGAGAGAAACCAGGACATTTTAAAAGCAGCCAAGGAAATGGAAAGGCAGAGGATTAATCTGGACAGTCGTCACCAAATCAGGCAGGCATGGGATTATGCCTTTCATTGCTGTAGGGGCATTTTTCTGCACAATACCTTTCGTTTTGTACAGATACCACCGACCACCAAAAAGACAAATGTGAATGTGTGTACATGCCTTCACTTATGCTGACCCCATGGAGGGGGGAAAAAGACAAATACTGATGGAAACATTATTATTAGTAGCACTATAGTTATTCATAGTGCAACTTTTTACCAGGTTGCGACTCCAAAATGAACCGAGTTAAAAATTCATGGCATGCAAAAGTTAAAAAAACTATTAAATTTTCAGACCCTTTGTTATTTTGGTCACCCTCCTCTGGACACACTCTGGCTTCTCAATATCCTTCTTGAATTGTGGTACCCAAAACTAGATACAATATTCCAGGTGAGGCCTAACCAAAGCAGAATAGAGTGGCACTAATACTTCCCCTCGATCTAGACACTATATTCCTATGGAAGCAGCCTGGAATCGCATTGGCTTTTTTAGGTGCAGCATCACACTGTTGACTCATGTTCAACTTGTGGTCTACTAGGACTCCTAGATCCCTTTCGCATGTACTGCTGTCAAGCCAGGTGTAAGCCATCCTATATCTGCATTTCATTTCTTTTTTTTTGCTTAAGTGTAGTGCCTTCCTACAATTCTAGAAAGCTGAGCTTTGCACCCAGCCCTATCCTCTTGGTGGGAGTAAGCCCCCCAAAATTGGGGAATTTGCATCCTTGTCTTCCTCCTGGAGGTGACCCACAAAACCTGAAGACTTGAAGGCCAAGCTCAGAGATCCAAGAACCCTAATGCCTTAGGTCACTATGGGATAAATATCACTGATGTCTGACTTGGTCCACCTAGTGGTCAGCCCAATATGGGGTCATGCAACCTGCCCCTTTTGACCTCTGGTTCTGCAGCAGCGATCTCTAAGAGAAAGCACAAAGGCCTTTGGACACATCATTGGGCTGGATTTCCACCCAGCATTAGCCGGAGCTGAAATTTCGGGGCAGGGAAAGGAGGGTGGGCCGGCCCCGAATGCCGCACTGCAGTCTTGTAGCGGCCGACGCAAAATTCGCAACGCCTTCCGTTCCGGAGGAGGAGGTGTAAAGGATGCCGGTAATCCCTTTCCGGTGCACCAAAACCCTCCGGTGTGGCTGGCACAATATGTGTGTATTTAGAGGCAAGGGAAGTGTTCGCTTTTTCCTGGAGGAAAATCGGCCGCATCTGTTGGCCTCCATTAATTGGCCTGATCTTTGGCTGCTTAATCCGAGGATTAGCGAGCCAGGAAAGCGAGCAGCGAAAATCGGCTAAGAGGAGATCTTTGGTCACCGTGGGGCGCCCGGCTCTGTCCTCGTAGCTGGAGGGATTAAGTGCCTGATGGAAAATGCAGTCCTCATGCGCAGTCCTTGCTGCATGCGCCTGGAGCCAGTGCAGTGCCGCAACTGGGGCTGGGTTGCGCTACTGCGAAAAGCCACCAAAGTCCGTCCTCGAACTCTGCACCACCCACATACTAAGTCACCAGTGCCCCTATATGTCTCCATTCCTCCCCTCCCAGATTCCTCCAACAAGCAAGAAACATGTCCTCCTGCATCCTTTGCCTCGGCAAAGGATGCAAGTCGGAGGAAGTTGGAGCCACTGATGGTGGAATGGACTGCCCTGAAAGGTGGCCAACTCTCCTGCTTTGGAAATCTTTAAATGGCTTGCGTGGTCATCTTTTGGGAGTGCATTAAATGGCCCTTGGGGTTCCTAAGAGTCTATAAAGTGCATCCCCTCTAACATTTCACAGACCAGGACACATGTGGCCAAGCAACATCAGAGTGTGGTCAAGAGGGGAAATGTTATTCATGAGTAGGAATGCACAATCTAGGAGAGATGACGGTGGGTTGCTTTTGCCTGATCCAACTGGAAAGGGCAGGGCTCTCCCTCCTGAGTACAAGCAATTTTTGCATTTTAAAATTTGGAGCGATGGAAGTCAGCTGAGGGCAAAGCAGGAGGGTGAGAGAAACTGGGACATTTTTTAAAAAGCTGAGACAGTGGGACGAAAGAGGTTTAACCAGGGTTGTCCCATCAAATTGGGACAGTTGGAGGACATATGGAAGTCCAACCGTGCCAAAGTGGTAGGACTTGGACCATAGATCTGGAAAGGACTGTAAGTGTCATCTAATCCAACCTTTTGCTGACACTCAAAAGCCACATCTAAAGCATTCCTAAGAGATGGCCACCCAACCTTGGTCTAAAAGGAGTATCTTACAACATCGAACTGCTCTTAACTACAAGGAAGTTCCTCCTAATGTTTTGGTGGAATCTCTTTTCTTGTCACTTGAATCACTGGTTTGTGTTGTAGTCTCTGGAACAGCAGAAAACAAGCTCCCTCTGTCTTCTACTGTTACGTCAGTTTCCATCCAACTGTCTTGATTAAATTGTCAGGCCAGTCTCCATTAACCTTCCCACTTTCTCAGCTGCTTTTAAAATGTCCCTATTTCTTTCTCTTTTCCTTCTCCCTTTACCTTCAACATACTTCATTTCCTACAAAAAGTTCAAAGTGCAAAAGGAATTTCAACTCCATTAACTCATTAACTTTGGTCGTCTTGACCACACTTGTCCATATGAGTCCCAGTTTTAAATTGTGAAACGTTGGAAGGTATGCTTCTAGCTAGGAGCTGCTGGGAGTTGTTATATAAAAAGGTAACTGATCCACCTGCTAGGCCTTGGAGAGACGAGAACTATTCTGGGAAGGCTTCTTGCAAACGTTCAAACTGTGGTTTGCAAAGTCTTATCTGCCTTCATTTTCAATCTCTTTCTTCCTTCCTCTCACTCTAGGTCTCATCGTCTACCTGGGGATGATGGTTGGGGCATTCCTGTGGGGAGGTCTAGCAGATCGACTGGGACGGAGGCAATGCCTCCTGATGTCCCTCTCCGTGAACAGCGTCTTCGCCTTCTTCTCCTCATTCGTCCAGGGATACGGCACTTTCCTCTTCTGTCGCCTCCTCTCCGGCGTCGGGTAAGGATGGCCCACGGTTCTCAGACCAAATCTGAAACGGACCTCCCTTTTAAGGGCCCATTTTAGTTTCCACACATGAGAGTTACCTCCATGTTAAAATGTTTTGTTCTCTCTGCGTCCATGAGGACTAGGAATTTAGCTTTGGGGGACTGTTTATAAAACCGGAAGGAAAATGACGACATTGCTGGGAAGCTGGGCACTAGTTTCCAATCAAGCAGTTCGTCTGTTATTGATTTATATCCCATCTTTTCCATAAAAGTGGGGCTCCAAGTAGTTTACAAAATAAAAATGAAGATGCAAACCAATAACATGCAATATGTATATATATATATATATAGTTGTGTTAGTCTGTACAATCAGTATGTAGAGAGATCTTGTAGCACCTTTGAAACAAACTGAAAGAATGAAGTTGGCAGCACAAGCTTTTGTAGACTTAATCTGAGGAAGCCGATGTAAATCTACAAAAGCTCATGCTGCCAACTTCTTTCTTTCAGTGAGTCTCAAAGGTGGTACAAGATCTCTCTACATGCAAAAAATATTAAGATTAAAATAATGCAGGCTGAGCATCTCTAATCTGGAAACCCCCCAAAAGAAGATACAAACCAATGGCATGCAAAAAATTAAGAGTTAAATAATACAGGTTGAGCATCTCTAATCTGGAAACCCAAAATCTGAAAGGAGAGTATCTCCCTGGTGTGTTTGTGTATATGATTTTGTTGGACTGAACTGAATCAGCCTTTTGTTTGAGTGTTAAAATTGTTTCCCATCTCACTCTCTTTATCTCTGTGTCCTCCATTTTCTAGGATTGGGGGCTCCATCCCCATCGTCTTCTCCTACTACTCAGAGTTCCTGGCCCAGGAGAAGCGAGGAGAACATCTCAGCTGGCTTTGCATGTTCTGGATGATCGGTGGCATCTACGCCTCTGCCATGGCATGGGCCATCATACCCCATTACGGTAAGAACATCGGAAGAGTCTCGGATCTGACCCATTGTCCGAGTTGCGAGACTGAAAAACCAGAGAGTGCTCCTGTCCCTTTGCTGGCTTTTTAGAAGTGAGAATTTCAGCAGGGGGGTTCTCACCAAAAATGCATCCAGGTAACAAGCAACCCCTGCTCACCTAGCTGAGCTGGAAATTCACACTCAGGCCTTTCCTCTTGCCTAAAGTCCCTAAAAGTGGAGAATCTGCACCCTTGCCTCCCACCTGGAAAGAACCCCTGAAAACTGGAGATGTAGACTTCATTCCCACTTATAAATAAATCGGTTTGCAATCCGAATTGATGGATTGATTCAACAGCAGAGCATGGTTCCCATTACATTTGCCCTGATTACATTTCTTCCTTGTAAAATAAGCCACTTGTGGTTCACATTCATGAATGAATTGATTCAAAATGGACCCACTCCAGCCGATCGAAGGGCAAATTTAAATCGATTCTGATCCACATCTGGTTCACACTTGCGCAGAACTGATTTATCCAAAAAGATGCGGAAAACATCAGCGTCAAAAAGACACTGGTTAAATGGGTCTAGCGCATGCCCCCCCCCTCCGAATCGCTTCATTGATTTGGTTCAAAGTGGGAATCAGGGTCATTTGAATCAGTTCATACCGATTTGCGATCTGGTTTAAAAGCTAGTGGGAATCAGGCCGTAGTTTAGCCAACCGAATCCAGAAAGTCTTTGCAAATTTCAGCAGCAAGTCAGTTAAGCCTTGCAAATTGGAGGAAGCTGGTGCTCTCCTTGCTGAGCTGGAGATTCGCACTCACGCCTTTCCTCTTGCCTGGGGCTGAGGAAATGGAGAATTGCCCCTTTGTTACCCAAAAGAGTGGAGAATTTCCCTTTTCGTTTCATGATTCATAAAAACTGGAGACTCCAGACTTGAGCTTTGGCCAACCTACTTATGCCAAAAGCAGCTGAGGAGGTGCAGCAAAACCTTTCTCTTCTTCTAACCTGCTCTTCCTTTTCTGCTCTCCCTCTTTCCTTTGACTCCCTCGCCTTTTTTTCCTCCTCTCTCCTGGCGCACTTTCCTCCGCTGTCGTTCCTCCACCAAAGGGTGGAGCTTCCAAATGGGCTCCGCCTACCAGTTCCACAGCTGGCGCGTCTTCGTCTTGGTTTGCGCCTTCCCATCCGTCTTTGCCATTGGAGCCCTCACCACTATGCCGGAGAGCCCACGCTTCTTCCTGGAGGTATTGGGATGGTGTTCAGTGTTGTTGTTGCTATTGTTGTTGTGTGCCTTCAAGTCTTACTTATGGCAACCCTAAGGCAACCTTATCATGGGGTATACTTGGTAAGATTTGCAAATATCTGGTCGTGCTTTGGGATGTCACCCGGTGCAGTCCGCTCTCTTCGCACTCCCATAATGACGCCTCTGTTTCAAGGAGTTTTTGCCATTGCCTTCCTCTGATGCTGCGAGAGTGTGACTTACCCCAGGTCACCCAATGGGTATCCAAGGCCAAGCAGGGATTCGAACCCTGGTCTCCAGAGTCCTAGTCCAACACCCAAACCACTACACCACACCATTTCTCTCTCTTGAGCTTACATCTTCATAAATGGCTTTGGTGCGGTATTGTGTGCCTTCAAGTTGTTTCTGACTGATGGCAAGCCTAAGGTGAGAAAACCCTATCATGGGGTTTTCTTGGCTTCTTCAGAAGGGGTTTGCCATTGTGATCCTCTAAGTCTGAGAGAGCGTGACTTGCCCAAGGTCACATAGTGGGTTTCCACAGCCAAGCCGGGATTCAAACCTAGGTCTCTAGAGTCATAGTCCAGCGTTCAAACCATACTCCACGCTGGTTCACATAAGTGACCACTGTTGTGTGCAAAACTGAATTTTGTTGATTCGCAGTTATCCGCTGGGGTTTGGTTCCAAGATCCCCCATGGATACCAAAATCCGTGCGTGCTCAAGTCCCAGTAAATCCAATGGCATAGCAAAATGGCATCCCTTATATAAAATAGAAAATCAAAGTTTGCTAGTTGGAATTAAAGTTTTTCGGAATATTTTCTAACTGTGGATGCTTGGATCCGTGGATAAGGAGGGCTGACTGTATTCATATTCACCTAGGGGCTGCCGTGATGTTACAATTTATGGGCACAATAAATTGTCTTTTAAACAACAGTAACCAGCAGTGTGGCACTGCCTGTTTGTGTCTCGTCGCAATTCACTAACAAGGTTCCTGCAACGTAGCAGTGGATTCGTAAAGTAACGAAATGTAGACTGTGATGTAGAATTTTGGCCATTTCCCCCCAAAACACAGTCTCTTGTGGAACTCCTAGCATCCTTAGTTGAGAATCCTTTCCTTGGAGGAAATCCTTTCCTTGTTTATGCCACCATCTTGGAGAGGACAGTTTGTTGATCTCGATGTCATGCAAAAATACCAGTGCACAAAAATCAAATTTTGGGTTGAACCCCTTGCTGTTTTTGTCTTTGTAGAACGGGAAGCACGATGAGGCTTGGATGGTGCTGAAGCAAGTGCACGATACCAATATGAGGGCCAAGGGACACCCAGAACGGGTCTTTTCGGTAAGATCCATTTCTCCAACCTTATCAGAGATGTTAAAAAAGGGAATTTGACTCTCATGTACTTTAATAATCTTTCTTCTGTCTTTAAACTGTTTGCACAGTTCTTGTTGTTGCAAAGCACTGGAAGATGGGTCACCTTTGCATATTTTGGTTTTCCTTGGTTGCTTCTGCACTGTGTAACCCTTGGGAATCCATCTTGCATTAGCTTTATGCTGGGGGAAGTTGCACCCTAGACCAGGGTCTCCACATTTATCCATCTATGAGGAACTGGATTGCCAGCCATGGATATTCTGAGTAGAATTATTTAGCGATCCGAATCTCCTATGGGCTTTGATAGGATGATGGGTTGCAATGACACAAGAACTTTTGAGGATCTGTATATGTGCAGATCATGCCAGGCCAGGAAGAGAAATGTCCCCATTTATTCACCCACTCCATCATTTGACTCTGCAGGTGACCCATATCAAGACTATTAAACAGGAGGACGAATTGGTGGAGATCCAGTCCGACACAGGGACCTGGTACCGGCGCTGGATGGTCCGCTTCTTGAACTTATCGCAACAGGTGAGCGGTGTGGACTGGAGGAGAAACGCATAAGTGAAACAGTTGGTGCCTGTCTTGCGGATACTGGGGTTGTATTATGTGCTAACACCTCACACAGTTGCCCCACTGCCCCACAGAGGCTCAGATTATCTTGCATTTTCTCCTTGCTTTTACAGGTCTGGGCGAACTTCCACCAGTGCTTTGCTCCCGAATACCGCCGTGTGACACTGATGATGATGGCTGTGTGGTTCACCATGTCTTTCAGGTAGAGCAGAAGGGGAAATGGTGTGCATATGCAACCCAGGTGTTGGGGGAAATATTTTCTGTTGTTTGCTGTCCAGTTGGCTTTGAATTATGGTGATCCCATAAATGAGTTTGGGGCTCTGGAGGATGACATTTCCAGCCCCTCCTTTTATGAGCAGGCTGCAATCCAACAAGGAATTGAGATGGAGGTCCTTCTTGTGATTGTCAAACTGGAGATCTCTGGAGGGAGTAGTCTGGAAATATCAGCCGGTTGCACCCCAATTGCCAGCACTATAGACCTCCATTGCTCAGTGCTTCTGTTGGCTATTAAGATAGGTTTTTTGGGGGAAGAGAAGTGCTTTTGAGACTGTGAAAATAGTGCCAAAATCAGAAACATGAATCCTCCCAAATTACGAATGTGTCAAGGAAGGCAATGGCAAAACTATTGCACTGAATAAATAATGTAGTTTCAGCTCTCTTTAACTGCCATGGCTCAGTGCTGTGGATTTTGGGGATTTGTAGTTTTGTGTTAGCTTTCTCTCTCAGAGAGCTTTGGTGTCACAAAAAAACTACTCCCAGAATTGCACCGCATTGAGCCATGGCCGTCAAATCATTGTCCAGCACTGCAAACGCATCCTGAATTTTCCGTGTCTAACAAAACCCTGTGAAATTCATAGGGTTACAAAACGCGCAGGAGGTTTACAACACCTAAGAAAGGTAAACAACTGGACAAACTATAATAGTATATAGAAAAAGTGCTATCCCAGATTAACGAGAAAACCATACATCTGCAAGCCAGCAGTAGGTAAATTCAGTTTCTGTAACTTTATATAATATCAAGTCCTGAAAAGCATATCTTATGCAGCAATGTGTTCTATATTTTCACAACAGTCCACCAAATAAAACCCTGTGAAATTCATAGGGTTGCCATACGTCGACAGGCAACTTAGAGACGCACATATCTAGCTAATGCATTCGTAATGCCTGAACAGAATGCCAGGACTATTTGCTCCTGCATTTTTACAGAGTCCGGGTTGCAAAGAGAATCAAAGGGCTTCCATTTGTGCAGCAGCATAATGAACAATCGTTCTCATTTCCTTTTTCTTTTTAAAGAAAAAGACTATCTTTCTTTCCCGCAAAACCACCTAACTCATTTGCTGACATAACCCAGGGGCCGGAAAACACACCCTGTTGCCAAAAGCGGTAGATCCGCGATTGATCTCCCTCTCAGCCAGTCTGTTAATTGGAGCCGCCAGGGGAGGAAAGCAAAATTAATTGCAAGCTGGTCATGACTGACGCTTGGCGCTTCTGCTTGCAGGTGCGCAAACCACTTGCGCTTGCTAATTAGGAAATTTGAAAACCCAGTGAGCCACCGTCCTCATTAACAAAAGCCGGGTCCTTTTCGTGGTCCAGGCAGAATTTGCATTGTATACTCTCAGAAAGAGATTCTAAGCAATACGCATCGACATGAGGTACAGTAGGGCTGCCAGATCTTAGAGTCCGGTGTTGGTGTTACGTATCCCATGGCATCCCATAGCAATAGCATTGCTAGATCTCAAGGTCTGGCCCTGGGTTATCTCCATGTAGGAGATACGGGTGCAAATGATCCACTTTTGGCTGACTCAAGGCAAAAGGAAAGGTCCGGGTGCAAATCTCCAGCTCAGCTAAGAGAGCGCCAGCTTTTTCATTCTCTTCTCTTCTCCCGCTCCTGGATGACAGTTACTACGGCTTGACCGTCTGGTTCCCGGATATGATCAAACACCTCCAGAACATCGAGTACGCCTCCCGCACCAAGATCTTTATCAACGAGTCGGTGCGCCACATCACTTTCAACTTCACCTTGGAAAATCAGATCCACAGCCGCGGGGAATACTTCAATGACAAGTAGGTGCCTGCTTTGCCTTTCCTCACCTTCCCTGTTTGTTTATTTATTCCTTACAACATTTCTTTCTCACCCTTTATCATGGGATCTCATGAGCAATTTAAAACTCTTCCAATTAATACCATAAACAATGTCACCAAAGCCCTGTCTGTGTGGGCCGAATAACACACCCTCCCTTCTTACTCTCAGCAAAAAGCCCGGACATTGCAAACTCAAACCCTGGTTCTGGTGTAAATGGTCCTGATAATACCTGGACTGTTCAACACCAAACTTGGGGGATTCTCCCCTTATAACAATTCTCTCCTTGTAACAATTCTCCCTATGTCTCCGTCTTGGTTTCTCCAGGTTCATCGGCCTCAAGATGAAGTCCGTCTCATTTATCGACTCTTTGTTCGAGGAGTGTTATTTTGAGGATATCACCTCTAGCAATACTTTCTTCAAGAACTGCACTTTCATCTCTTCTGTCTTCTACAACACAGGTGAAATCCAGTGCCTGGTGCACAACATGGTAACCCTTGTTTTTGGGCATCGTACCGGTAACATGGCGTCTCCCTATGGGACTGGTTGGTTTAACCATTCATCCCATTGTGGAAGATGGTGTATATCATGTGCAGCCCCCAAATCCTCCAGCTAAGTTTCCTAACCTCCCTGAAACCCTCCACTTTTAGCCTGGTCAGCCTAGGAAACCCTGGTGAAAACCTTCCTGTTTTAAGAAAAAGCCCCGAGTTCAAGTGCTAACCTCTGATCCGCTCTTCCTCACCCAACAGACCTCTTTGAGTACAAATTCATCAACAGCCGGATCATCAACAGCACTTTCCTCCACAACAAGGAAGGTTGTCAGTTGGACTTCAGCGACGACAACAACGCCTACATGATCTATTTTGTCAGCTTCCTCGGCACCTTGGCTGTCCTGCCGGGGAACATCGTCTCCGCTCTCCTGATGGACAAGATTGGGCGTCTCCGGATGCTGGGTGAGGAAAGACTGGCAGAGGGTCCAAAATGTCTGGACAGGGCAGGTTATAGGGAAACTATAAACACCCCTTTGCCGAAACGGCTCCAATGGCTGCTGATCCATTTCCCAGGCACAATTCAAAGCACTGGCTACAATGGTGTCACAAGGGCCGGTGTCACTCCATTGCGGTCAGTCAGGTTGTTGGTCCCTCAGGAGTAGATCGATCCACTGCTCACACCAGAACTGAGGTTTGGGCCATGTGTCTCAACAGGACAAGACTAGAATGGGGGAAATGGGTTTTTGGGGCTTTGCAGAGAAGGCCGTGGCATAGTGGTTTGAGTATTGGAGTACCATTCTGGAGATCTGGGTACAATTCCCTGCTCGGCCATGATGACCCACTGAGTGAGTCACACTATCTCAGCCCTAGAAAAGCTTGTGAGAGGTTCCCCATAAGTTGGAGATACAAGATGACAACAGCAAATGGTAGGAATATTGGTTCAATCCCATGTTCTTAATCCCGAATCAGGACTCTTCAGGGTCCTTTCCCAGGACATGTCCTAAAAGTCAACCTTCTGTCCAGGAGGGACTCCAAAATATCCTCCATTTAGAGCACGACTAAGGAGCATGAATTTATATTTCTATGAGTGTTTTCAGCTTTTATTTGGTCACGTCTTACATTTTTCGTGAACGTACTACATTTTGCGGTGCCTTGTGCTCCTTTGCGGTGATAACATCTGGGATTCTTCCTCCTATGCCGACTTCTCTCTGTGTCTCTCTCGCCCAAAGCTGGTTCGAGCGTCATGTCCTGCGTGAGCTGCTTCTTCTTGTCCTTTGGCAACAGCGAGTCGGCCATGATTGCCCTCCTGTGTCTTTTTGGTGGGGTCAGCATAGCCTCCTGGAATGCCCTGGATGTTCTGACGGTCGAACTGTATCCCTCGGACAGACGGTAGGCAATGGTCCTTGCATTCATCCCAAGGTGCATTTGTATCAGAATCCCAAAACAATGGGTTGCATCCTTGTGTCCCTTTGACATTGTAGCTAACAATTAGGGCAAAACGAGGCATTGCCCCACCAAAATAAGAATCCTGCCTTCACCAGTGTCAAAGTGCATTATTAAAGCGGTGTCAAAGTGCATTATTCCTGCAGTGCAGACATGGCCCCAGTCTTCTGATTTTGCAGCTCAGTTCTCCTTCTCTTGCTCCGTCTCCTTCTGATGTTCTTTTGGGATAAATACTTTGCAGACTTAAATATCAGCCAGAAGTGGGTGACAGCATTGAGACGGAGGATGCGGAAATTTTGGGGAAAAACACGATTGACGCATTAGGTTTGCCAGTCACACATCAGGCTGCCCGAAGGGACCTTGACAGCATCAGAAAAAAAGAAGAAGCGATTGCAGAGAAAGAAAAAAGTGGATGAATGAAAGAAAACAGTGGAGCCTCTCCTCCCAAGTTTCTTTGGGGCAGAAGAGATCCAAATCCAACAACTCCTTCTCCATCACCATCATCCCATTGCGGCCTCCTAGATTTTTGTTTTGAGTTGCAGCTCCCATCATCCCTGTGCCATTGTTGGTGCTGGTTAAGGCTTCTGGGCATTGCAGTTCAAGTACATGCCATCACACAGAAATCAGAACAAGATTTCCTAGGCTGAGGGTGCATCTGCATTGTAGAAATAATGCATTTCTGTGCCGCTTTAACTGCTGTGGCTCCATCTTACAGAATCCTGGGATTTGCAGTTTGGTGAGACACCGTACTCTTTGACAGGGAAGGCTAAAGAGCTTGCAGAACTACAAATTCTACGATTCATAGGATGGGGCTACAGCACTCAGTGTTGTCAAACTGCATCTGCATCTGCACTTCAAAAATAATCCAGGTTGACACCACTTTAACTGCCATGGCTCAATGCTATGACATTCTGCAAATTGAAGTTTGTTGTTCTTTCTGGCAGAGAAGACTATTATGACTCAAAACTACAGTTCCCAGGATTACCTAGCACTGTTAAAATTAAAGAAGTCTCAAACTGAATTATTTCTGTTGTGTGTTTTGGACCTACGTCAAATTATTTTCCATTATTTCTTTTAAAGACTGTTTTTACCTTTTTTTAAACTTGCTTTTACATTCTTTTACTCTGCATCCTTTTATTTCTTTTTTACCTGTGCTAGTCTATAAAGTTGAACTTGAACTTGAATTTAAAGCAGTCTCAAACTGGATTATTTCTGCAGTGTGCTTTGGAACTACGTAAAATTATTTTCCATTATTTCTTTGAAATACTGTTTTTACCTTGCATTTACCTTCTTTTACTTTGCATCCTTTTATTTCTTTTTTTCATGTGTGCTGGTCTATAACCATAATAAATTGATCTTTAAAGTGGTCTCAAACTGCATTAATTCTGCAGTGTGTTTTGGATCTTTTTTTTTTTAAAAAAAACAAACTTTGCATTAGCTAGTATTAAAAAGACTTTATTAAAAAAAGAAAAGTAACAGATTGGAAATAGAACAAAGAATAAGGATAATCCTCTAAGTCTTGGGACTGTGCCTCTTCTTGGAGGCACATATCATAAAAGTAATAATTGGGAATCCAAGCTCATTCTTTCTCTTTCCTCCCCATTTTTCCCTTCTTTCTCTTCCCAGGACGACCGCTTTTGGGTTCCTCAACGCCTTATGCAAGCTGGCTGCCGTCCTGGGCATCAGCATCTTCACGTCTTTCGTTGGCATCACCAAAGCGGTGCCCATCCTCCTGGCCTCGGCAGCCTTGGCTGTGGGCAGCTCTCTGGCCCTGAAACTGCCGGAGACACGGGGCCAAGTCCTACAGTGAAAGAGAGAGAGAGAAAAAAGAGAAAGAGCGAGGGAGAGGGAGAGAGAGAGATTCGCACTCGGGCCCTGTCCTGCCCCTGCCCCTTTCCCACTTCGGGAGAGGTTTAGAGTCGTAGAGACACTGTGACCGTTGTCTTAATGTCGTTCTCATTTCAACAAGCGGGGGTTAAAGACAAAAATCCATCATCCGTAAGAATTTTTTCGCCCCCTTTTCCTTTTTACAAACTCCCAGGCCCCGATTCGGGACAGTCCCGATTAATCCTCTGCCGTCCCACTTTCCTGGCTGCTTTCTCAAACGTCCCGGTTCCTCTCTTTTCCTCCTCCCTTCGTCCTCAGCTTACTTCAGTTGCTGCAAAAATGGTTTGCACCCAAAGGAGAGGAGAAGGCAGGATCTTTCCCTTCCCAATTGGTTTGAGCAAAAGCAAACTGCCTCTCCCAGTTTATGCATTCTTCTGCGTTAATAACTTCTGCCCTCTTGACTGCACTCTGCTGTTGGCCAGTTTTCATTTTGGAGGGTATATTGACCATCTCCCTTCCCCAAATCTCCCTCATGATGGTTTTGGTGTCCAAGTGAATCTGCTCCCGGGTTGGAGTCAGAAAACAGAGGGGCATCTTTCTCTCTCTGCCCCAAACACAGAAGGGAAGAGGTTGGATATTGAAATATGGGCAGCGGGTTGCCGAAACCCCCATCTGAAAACCCTATGGCATTTCAGGGTACCCTGCCCCAATTCGTCCGTCCGAGGCGGGCGTCCGAATAATCCACGAGAGGGATTCGGTTACGCGACCTTTCGCACCGACATGTAAACGTGTCCGACAAAAACTCACAAGCGCTTGGGTGTGCCACGTGTTCCAATCAACCCGTCTCCTTTTCCCCTCCGTCTTTGGGATATTTTTTTGTCTGTGTGTATGTTGTGTGTGTGTGTGTGTATTAGTGTACGTATGTCTGTACAGAATCAATGCAAAAGACACCAACCCAATCCCACCTTTGTGCGTGATCTACAAAGACCGTAACCCAATCTTAGTGTCCGTTATTTCGGGTAGAAAAAGAACCCACCGACAATTAGCATCCGTTCAGATGTGATCACTTTGTTTAGCTTGACGTTTCCAGGTTTCCTAGTGGAGTTTTTCCCGTTTTTTTCCCCGTTGGGCCACAGAGTGGTTTGTTTTGGGGGTGAAATTTCTGCACGATGTCAAAACAGGCCTTTTGCATTTGTGTTTCATCCACACAATCTATTCATTCGTTTGTACGGCTGGAGAATTTGCCGGTAGTGGGTCTGGTTTTTTCCACTAGAATTTTGAAGAGAGATTATTTGGCGGAAAGTAATCCATGGTTTCTTGGCTTTTGCTCGTTTCCGAAACCGATTCTCTCCAAATTAAAATAGACGTTATTTGTACTAGGGAGGCGAAACCTTCATTCACTTTCGTTCTTGTGCGTAAGAATGAATTGCATTGTTGCTCACTGTGGTCTGGGAAGTCGACAGCCTCTGTGCCGTTTTCTTTGGGACTTCTTTCGAGAAATCCGCACCATAAAAATGGCTTTCCGCCCGTATAAAACATGTCCTTGAAAAAAACACACTGTGCAAAAACAAAAACCGAGATCCGAAAAAACCCTATCGTTGTTATTCTTGTAGTTGTTGCTGCGTGCCTTCAAGTTGTTCCCGACTTAGGGCGATCTTAATGCAAAGCGATCATGGGTTTTTCTTGGCAAGATTTGTCCAGAAGAGGGGTTTAGTTTGCCTTTAACCAAAGTTTGGTTTCCCTGAGACTGAGAGAGTATGACTTGCTCAAGCTCACCCAGTGGGTTTGCATGGCCGAGCACAGATTTAAACCTTGGATTTACTGTATCTTAGTTCAGTACTCAAACCACTGCCCCAAAACTTTGCAAAGACGCACATCTGGGCACTGGCAGGAGTGTTTGGATATATATGGGAAACTTCTGGTGTGCTTTTAATGTGCATTGGATACTTCCAATGGGCATCTTCAGTTCTTTTGCACCCCAGCATTTCCTAGTTTGGGTCCGGATGTGCATCGGGCAGCACATTGGTGCCCATTGTACATTGGGGCCATGGCACATTTGTCGCTCCACCGGATACCATTGCCGAATGGGTGCCCATACATTGCAATGGGTCTGAGGTGAATAAGGAGGTTGCAAAACTTCTCTGCCTGGGTGGCACTAAAGCACAAAACCCTCCTCCCTCTTCTCTTGCAATGCTGCCAAAATACCCCCAAATTCTCAAAAACAAAATAATAAAAAAAGGATTTTGGGGAAGGGGGCCTTATTTATGCCGTGGGACCATATTTTCTTCCAGCATATGTAACCATGAATTCGAACGATTCAGAAATAGCCCTATCCCCCATCTGCCGTACTCTTGGATCCCAAAGATGTGGGATCTTTGTGAGCAACTTTGGAGATCATGCCAGCTTTTTCTTCCAGACTGCCAAAAGAACCAAGGGATGTAAACATGGAAGCTGGGGACAGAATGGCACAGCTGGCGAGCCTGGCTTCCAGATTATCTTGGACCAAAATTTAGGATGGGGAGAGGGGGGCATTTTAAGTCAACTAACAATCTTAGGAAGACCTTGGTCTCAATCCGTGTCCGTTTTCTCTTTGGCAAAGACATTTATGTCCCTTTTTAGGCTTGCCAGATATTGTTGGCTGCATCTGCACTGCAGAATTCGATGCCACGAGAACAGAAATGTCTCTTACCTAGGGAATCCTGGGATTTTTCATTTGGTGAGTTACTTACAGCTCTATTGCAATGACAGCAGAGTGCTGTCATTCAGGAGAGTGGGCTCAAGAAGGATGGAGTGCTTTTCCAAAGTACAAATCCCAGGGTTTGCCAGGACCGAGGCATGGCTGTTAAAGTGGCACTGAACTGCTGTAGATTCTGCCGTGCGGATTGATCCAAAAAGTGGGTTTTACTGGGAAACTCTCTTAAGTCCCTGTGCCAGAGATTCTCCTTGCCCTGAAAAATCACCACTTAAATACTTTCTTTTACAGACAGATAAATAGACATCTAGTTGGAAAGCGAAATAATTTGGAGGATTCTCCCTCTTTGGAGGTCTTTAAACAGAAATTGAAGGGGCATCTTTTGGGAGTGCAGTCGTTGTGTATTTGTGTATGGCGGAAGGGGTTTGGACTAGGTCACCCTATCGGTTTGGACTAGGGTTTGGAGTAGGTGACCCTATTGGTTTGGGTTTGGACTAGGTGACCCTATGGACCCTATTGGTTCGGACTAGGGTTTGGACTAGGTGACCCTATTGGTTAGGGTTTGGACTAGGTGACCCTGCTGACCCTATTGGTTTGTACTAGATGACCCTATTGTTTTGGACTAGGGTTTAGACTAGGTGACCCTGTTGGTTTGGGTTTGGTCTAGGTGACCCTATTGACTCTATTGGTTTGGACTAGAGTTTGGACTAAGTGACCCTATTGGTTTGGGTGTGGACTAGGTGACCCTATTGGTTTGGACTAGGTGACCCTTTTGACCCTATTGGTTTGGGTTTGGACTAGGTAACCCTATTGATTCCTATTTAATTCCGATCCAGCCAGGGCTTTTCCTACAGACTTGTTAACGGAACCTACAAAAGTATATGGTTTCTTCCAATCTTTTTGAGGCCTGTCCAAACTTCTCCCCTTTGGAATGAGCTCTCCGTATGTGTTTTTCGGGGGAAAGAAATAGGTTTATATCTGTTTGAACGTTATCAAAGGGATCAAAGCACACGGCGCCCGCCTTCCGATACCTCGTTCCTTCCCGTATCGTGTCTTGCTCTGACTTTGGTCTATTCTATCCATCCTTTCCCGTGTATAGCTGGTCTTTTAAGCAAAAATAAAAAGGACAAAAAAATTATTACCGACATTCAAACCATCCGTAGTACAGTCTGTATGCAAAACAAAACCGAGAAAAGACGAAAAAAATAATAATATACAAGCAAACCTTGTGCTGTGGTGTAGTTTTTAGATGTTTGTAAATCAGGAAAACCAGGAAAAAAAGAAAACCCACCCAACAATCATGACTTCCGTTGTGGTCTCCAGTTTGTTTCATTTTGTATAAAAAAAAAATAAATTAATTAAAAAAATAATTAAAAACCAGAAGCCAAGAATGATGAGATATCGAGACAGGTTTTAAATGTCATGTTGAGAAAAAGGATGTTTGTATGTATGGAGGGTGGGAGGAGGGAGAATCTTTTATAAAGGAGCTGTGAATACGGATGATGGCGATGAAAATTTAAACGTTTTAAAGGAAAGTTTGTGTCGCGCACTTTGGTCAGCACGGATTAGGAAAAAAAAGTGGTTACGTCCGGCTTCGGCCGCACACGAGACTCTTACTCCCTTCTGCCTCTGGTATTATGAACTCATAGTCGATAAAAATCAATGTAAAAATGAAAAAATAAAATAAAAGAGTTTGAAAAATATATATATATTGGCTTGCAATGCGCTCTTTCCTAAACAGGAATAAGGGGCTGGTGACAGAAGAGGGGTCCACTATGGATGGTTGCACCCCAGATCTCCTTGCCAAGTACCTTTATTTGTTCAACTTGTACGCAGAAAATATAATAAGAGAAGCAGGTTTAGACTCAGAAGAAAGCGGAATGTAGATAGGAGGAAGGAACATTAATTTAAGATATACAGACACCATTGTATTACTAGCGGAAAACATCCCAGGCTTGGAACAATTACTAAGGAAGGTCAAAGATGAAAATTCAAAAGCAGGGTTAATGCTGGATGCAAAATGAGCAGAGATAGGGGAAAGTGACTGGATTCTGGATGAGAATTTCCTAAACACAAATGGTTGAAATCAGGAGAGCGGCAAAATTAAATTTGCCATTAACCAAGAAAAGCAGCCAAGCAAAGGGAATCAGAGAAATATACCTTGAAGGGTTGTTATCTAACCAGAATAATTGGTCCGTCCCCCCAAAAATAGAATTTTTGCTTTTTAATAAAGGTTCTAGTATTACTAGAAGAGCTGCAAGTTTCTTAATGGCATTAGCTAAAGCAAGTTATAATCAGGCATTCCCTGAAATCTAAATTTTTACTGCTTTATGCCTTTATATTTTTATCTTGTACATTTAATCCTTACTGACGAATTTAGTGAGATTAGAAACTATATTTGAAACTCCCTACTATATATATTTTATATTTTAACTGTCGTTTGCTATTTGTATGACCTCTTTTGTTTTATACTGTGACAACCTATGGTTACAAGCAGTTAAAAATGAACTGGAAAGCAAAATAAATATTCAAGGCAAACCCACTCCAGAAACCCAGAAGCAGAAAGGAAGAGAAAGAAACAAAAATGGCAAAAACAGCCACTTACACATAGATCCCCTTTTAGGAAAAATGCAAACAGGGAACTTCATATTATATATTTTATATATTTTTAATATTTTGACTGTTGTTTGATATTTGTCCAAACTCTTTTGTTTTATATTGCGAAAAACTAGGGGTTATAAGCCATTAAAACCGAACTGGAAAACAAAAGAGATATTCAAGGCAGAACCATTTTCAAGAAACCCAAAAGCAGAACAGAAGAGAAAGAAACAAAAATGGCAAGAACAGTCACAAAAAACACACACATAGATCCCGTTTTAGGAAAAACACAAACAGAACTTCATATTATATACAGTATGTTATATTTTTTTATATTATAACTGTTTTATATTCGTACAAACTCTTTTGTTTTATATTGCAACAAACTAGGGGCTATCAGCCATTAAAACCGAACTGGAACGCAAAATAAATATGCTAGGAAGAACCATTCTCAAGAAACCCAACAGCAGAACGGGAAAGAAATCAAAATGGCAAAACGCTACCCAAAAATACACATATATGTAGATCCTCTTTTGGAGAAAAAGCAAACAAAATTAAGGCACGGGCAAACAGAGGAAAGCGAGATTAGGAGTGAAGAATTTATTCCCATAGGGTTTCCAACAGGTACAGCTTTTGAAATGGAGCCTGCTGCACCCATAAAGGGTCTACATGGGTCCCGTTCTCTCCATTTTGCCCGCCATTTGCGGGTCGTTCTTGGACCCTCCGAGGCATTTGGGGGCTTGGATGACTTTGGGGTTCTTCTCCCATTGCTCGGGGGTCTTGGCTTGGATGGAGAGGGCATGGACGGGTCCCGTCAGCTCTTCCTGGAGGATGTCGTTGACCAGACGGTGGCGGTGGATGAGCGAGAGACCCTCAAACCGGCGGCTGGCCACCACCACGCGGAAGTGCGTCTCCGAACCCCGGGGGACGGCGTGCATATGGCTGTCGTTGATGATCTCCAAGTGGACCGGCTCCAAGGCTCGCTGGAGTTTGGTGCGGATCTCTGTCTCCACGGGCTTTTTCTCCATGGCCCCCGAACTAGAAAAGACTCGGACGGCGAAGGACGGACGGCAGAGGGTACGGCGTAGCGCCAGCAAGCTGGAGGAAATCATCGGGGATCGAGCGGCGAGAACTGGAAGGTGGGAGGCATATTATTATTATTATTATCGAAATTTATTTATAGAGTGCTGTAGAATTTGCACAGTGCTTTAGCTAGTAAAAATCAAAATGAAATAAGAATAAAACCTGCCAAACGGCGTACAGTCTAAACATCACTACAGTGGTCCCTTGTTATCTGCTGGGGTTTGGTTTCAGGATCCACCATGGATAACAAAATCTGTGGATGTTCAAATCCCATTAAATACAATACACTATTACAAAATGTAAAACATCTCTAAAATAATACAGCAAGCACACCATCAAAACATGATTATCAAACAGCACATCGCTGCTCGCTTAATATTACGAAGAGGACGGAGCTGGCTTGTTTTCGGCTGCTCCGGAGACAGAGGAGTTTCTCTGCGCATTTTGTTTTGCGGCGCGACGATGGTCCAAAACACACTGCAGACATAATCCGGTTCGAGTCCACTTTATCTGCCCTGGCTCAGTGCTAGGGAGTCCTGGGAATCGTAGTTTGTTGTGGCACCAGAGCGCTTGAAAAACCAGTTCACCGAATTGCATAGCTCAGCCATGGCAGTTAAAGTGTGGTCAAACCGGATTATTTATGGAGTGCGGATGTCGCATCATCAGACACAAACCAATGGATCGAAATGATGAGAAACCCCTCCGAAATTTCCAAGAGGATCCACCTAAACGTGACGAAGAGCATCCTTGTATTTCTCCTTTTGTTTAGGTAGAAAATTTCTTCTTCTTGCAACAAGCCTGCAAATAAACTAAGGTCCGCTTAGAGGCTGTACTATATTGTCATCCCCAAAACAAAAGCCAGGCATTTTTCCATACTCAAGATTTCAGGCAAGAAATTCAGGAGCATCCAGGACCTTCATGGAAGAGAACGAGGGCAAAATCTGGGGTGACGGGACCCCAGTTCAAATTTTGGGGATGTTCAGACTGCAAATAACTAAATAGTCTCACCAGTTGCAATTGATTCCCAATGGGAAAAGGCAGAATATAAATAAATCATATTATTATTTTTCATTATATATTCTCTGAGACAGTGCAGAGTAGTATTCCGTCTCTATTTGTGTGTTGTTGGAATGCAAACCCCATCATCCTCTAAAAGGGCTGAATAGGGAATAGTAGTCCAATAACATCTGGAGGCCCCTATAATCCAAGGCTTCTTCATCCCTCTGAGCATGTAGAGAGTGTAAAGACTTCATTGTTGATACACATTATTACACACACAGCCAGAACACCTTTTGGACTATGACACCCAGCATCCCCTATGTTGGCTTGGAAAGATGCTGGGCACAATAAAATTAAATTAAATTTTAAAAAGTTACTTTTTTCCTTTCCATGCTGCAAGGCATCTCCACCTCTTCCCTCTCCTTTAGGGCTGTCAGAACAGGATTTCCAGGGGCAACTGGGGAGGATGGGTGGCACAGTGGTTGTGCCCATGGCATTGGCAATCCAGTGTTAGGGATATATATGGCTTCCATTTTTGCATTGCAAAGGACCAAATGCAATGCAGTTGACCAAATGGGTTTGGGAAGGGAGGAAAGCCTCTCTTGCAGCCATGATCTGGGCATGCAAAAATGCAAATCCATTTTTGCATGCAAAGTAAGAAAGAAACCTCATGCAAACCTCTCCCTTGCAAGCCCAAAATCCCTGCCACTCACCTTTTCCAACCTGCCTTCAATCCCTTCCCTTCTCCTGACCTTGTTGTTTTCTTTCTTCCTCCTTCCACTCCCCCCAGCAAAGTGGATCCTGGGAAATGTAGTTCTTTGACCCAGAACTACTTCTCCCAGCAAGCAATTCCTCCTCTCCGCCTACTTTCTTTCTCTTTGCAACCTGGGAATTGTAGTCTGGACTTTTTTTGCAATCTGGGGATTGTAGTCTGGTTTTGGGGTTTTTGAGTCAGAAGGGGCTGAGCAGGCCCTGAACCTGGACACCATTAAATGTGTCTGATAGAAAGCAATGCTTCCCATAAAGAACAACTCTCTATTAGTGAACATTAGTTTCCCCCTTAGACTTAATGTCCCCCAGTATCTCTGCTCCTGAATCCCTAAGAGATCCTTCCTTCCCTGATCTGAGAAAAGAGCTCAAGAGAACTTAGCAGCAGCAACAGATGCTCCAAACCAGGAGGCCAAGGAAGTTGGTGGATGCTGCTGGAAACGGCGGAACCATCACAGCTTTTATCGAGTTCATTTTATTGCCCGAAGGCCAGGTTGCGCTGCATATGGATATTGATTCCATGAAGTATAGGCCACCCAAGTTAATCTATCCGTCTCTCATGCAAAAGGGGTGTTAAAGTGCATTGTTTCTACAGTTTAGATGCTCACCAGGTCCCTGAATTCCTGAGTATTGAAGACTGTACTTGGGATTGATGGGACTGACATCTGGAGGGCACCAGGTTTTTATTGTTGACTCAGAAATACTAACCTTTCCGTCTCTTACGCTTGGACCTTTCCATGCTGGCTTGTGTGAATCTTCGTGGACACACAGCATCAAGGTCACCAAAGCCCCCTAGCCTTCCTCTCCTTGCTTGAAATGCTAGAAATATGCCCAAGAGTGTAGACTGTAAAAAGTAAAGATAAATAATAAACTCAGAGTAGGCCATGGCACGCTGCAGGGAAGCTTTATTGCTAAAGAGGAACACAGAGAGAATGGTCTTGGACCAACAATTTCAAAGCAGAGGAAGCAAGAAAGGAGAAAGAGAGATCAGCGGAGAGGGGTCCCTCCCAGTCTAACTGGGATGATGGATGCTGGAGAACTGGGAGCAGGTGCAGATGATAGGAAAAGCCAGAGGAAGCTCCCAAGGAACTCAGCCTCTAAGATACCCAGGTCTGGGGGAGCCTCAGTCACAGATGCATAGCAGGGGGTCAGTGGTCAGTGGCTGCAGTCGGGAAGAAGGTCTTCTGCTTTTTCTTGGACAGCGAGATGCCCGGGTGGCATCAGCAGAGCCAACACAAAGTGAGTCTCCTCCCATCAAGTGGCTTTTACTAAACTCCCCTTCCAAATCCAACTCCAGGATTGATAATAACAGTAAATGGTGATGCTCGGATGACTATGTTGACCTCAGTTCCCGGGCCCAGGCTGGAGCCATTGCCTGCAAGGGACCTACTAATGCCAAACCCCATCCCTTCACTGGCGGTGAATCCAGGCCCATGAGGAGACATCAAGCCCAGAACTTCGGCTGAGGATCCAACTGGGTTGAAGGGTGTGACACCGATCGGCATGAAGCTCATCTTGGAGAGACGGAGAAGACTCTGGAACGAGAAGAACGAACGTGATGGTTATGACTCAGGAAATACTGAATGGCTGAGTTCCAAACCGCCTGGCAACACTATCTGCAAAATAAGCCTGCCTTCAATGCTCAGGAGATCATCATCATTATTATATTTATTTATATCCCATTTTTGCCCAATGGTTAGGACACAAAGGCATTTACCTATTAAAAAAGGAGAGACACTTCTTCCATCCCCACCACCTTCTCTGCTACAACGCTTGGGAACATGGACAGGGTCTTCGCAGTGGCTGGACCCAGGCACCAATAGTGCTGGTTTTGAATGGAAGTCCTGGTTCTGGCCTAAAATACTCCAAATGTCTTAGGTCCAGGCAAGCTGGGCATCATTATTCCCCAGAAAGATCGTGCCTTGGCCACCAGAGCCTCAACACAGTCTCCTTTTCTCTCATTCCCAACACTAGAGAGGGCTTCATTGCTTGCAGGAAAAGACCTTTTCTCAATTCATAATTTTTATGAATTCATATTGGAGCTTTTTAAGGGAAGGGGTTTTGAAAGGATCCTGAGCTATTTTTAATTGTTCTCTGCTTAAACTCTTTTTAAAGCATGGTAAGAGACCGCTGGCAGTCTCTGCAGGGCCCTATTGCAGCCCATCCCAGTAGAGGAAAAGAGTTGCATGTGTCCCTTGCTTTCCAGCCCCATAGAAAGGCCTATAGGCTGCTTCTAAGGAGAGTTTTTGAGGGGCCAGCAATGGATCAACATCCATCTGCTCTACCAGGAAGACTTCTGCCTGTCTTTGTCACTAACTGGATGCCATTTGGTGAGCGTTGCAACCCAGGACTTGTTACCTGAAACATACCCAATTCTTCTCGTTGTTGTTGTTGTTGTTGCCTTTTTGCCTGCTCTGGGATTCAAACCAAGGTGGCTCACTCCAGTACAATAATAATAATAAGCTTTATTTGTATACCGCCCTTCCTGCGATCAGGTGCACAAAGGGATGCAATTTAAAGTACACAACTTACAACACTTAACATATAATTAAACTAATAAAAGAATTAAAAGGAGGAAAAGCATGCACATTTTTTAAAATTAGGAGATTATAGAACACTTTACTTACTTATGAATGTGCTTGTCTTAGACCTTTTTCCCAGGCAGGGACTCAAAGCAGCTTACGACAATTTCAAAAAAAATATTGTTTAAATTTGCAAAATGCAAAAGGTAAAAACTAATGAAAAAACCTGAGGAAATTTAAACCCAGTTAAAACATATATTAGTACACACACACACACACAGAGACATCAGCAGCACAGCCATTAACAATATCCAGTGTGTTGTATAAGATGGACCTTTTATTATTCATCATGAAATACCTGTTAGAGTAGAAAAGTCTTTGCTTGTCTGAGAAAAGAAAGTATTCTTGGAAATGTCTCTGGGAAGGCCCTGCATCTCCATGTTCCCAACAGATGCACCTGTGAAGGTGGAGGGATGGAGAGAAGAAGAGTCTCTCCAGAAGATCTCTAAGCAGGACTTGTTTGTAAGGGAGACTACGGTCCTTCAAATAATCTGGACCTCAGCTGACTGGGGGTTCGAATTGTGCCTGGAAATGTAATGGCTGGCAATGGAACTGCTGCAAGAAGGGAGTTTGGTGCTCCCTGCTCCCAGCACCCATTATCCAGGGCTCTTTCCCTGAGAACTGTCCATCCATCCTCAAAAGTCTGCTGAAAAAAGCCAACAAACCCAAGCAGCTTCATGAACTGATAAGTTGCAAGGAGGATGCCAGTCCTGACTTTCCAGGAAGGGACTTCTAAAGCCCAGGAAGGGATGAGCCGGCCCTGAACCTGGACACCATTAAATGTGTCTGATAGAAAGCAATGCTTCCCATAAAGAACACCTTTCTTTTAGTGAACGTTAGTTTTCCCCTTAGACTTAATGTCCCCCAGTGTCTCTGCTCCTGAATCCCTAAGAGATCCTTCCTTCCCTGATCTGAGAAGAGATGGAGCTCAAGAGAACATACCAGCAGCAGAAGATGCTCCAAAGCAGGAGGCCAAGGAAGGCGGTGGATGCTGCTGGAAACAGCGGAATCGCCACAGCTTTTATATGGTTCATTTTATTGCCCGAAGGCCAGGTTTCCCTGCATATAGATATTGATTGCATAAAGTCTAGGCCACCCAGGGTTCTTTCTTTCTATGTTTCTCCTGCCCAGTTTGCACTAATTGAACTCTCTTTCCAGTAACTGAGCTTCATGTTCCGAAATGACTGGGATTGGAGCTGTGCCTGACATGCTTGGCATGTTCTTGGTGTTCCTCTCATTAGCATCCATTGCTCATTGTGTTGCCAATTCCTTGGCAAGAAACCCTTTCTTCCCTTCTCACCAACCCATCCTCACCTGTTTCCCTGAAGGCTTCTTGGTTCTTGATATCTGGCTCTTCCATGATGGACAGCGAGCGAACCCTTGTGGACTGGAGGAAAGTTGCCTAGTGTTTATGTGCCTTCAGGTTGACTCTGGCTTATGGTCATCCTGTCCTAGGGATTCATGATGGGATTTCCACAAAAGAGGATGGCCTTTGCCTTCCCACGAGGCTGAGAGAGTGTGACTTACCAAGGGTCACCACATTCCATGGTGGCTTGTGTGAATCTTCGTGGACACACAGCATCAAGGTCACCAAACCCCATTAGCCTTCCTCTCCTTGCTTGAAACTCTAGAAATATGCCCAGGAGAGTAGATTGTAAAAATTAAAGATAAATAATAAAGACAGAGTAGTCCATGGCATGCTGAAGGAAAGCTTTATTGCTAAAGAGGAAAACAGGGAGAATAGTTTTGGACCAACAATTTCAAAGCAGAGGAAGCAAGAAAGGAGAAAGAGAGATCAGCGGAGAGGGGTCCCTCCCAGTCTAACTGGGATGATGGATGCTGGAGAACTGGGAGCAGGTGCAGATGATAGGAAAAGCCAGAGGAAACCTCCCAAGGAACTCAACCTCTAAGATACCCAGGTCTGGGGGAGCTTCAGTCACAGATGCAAAGCAGGGGGTCAGTGGTCAGTGGCTGCAGTCGGGAAGAAGGTCTTCTGCTTTTTCTTGGACAGCGAGATGCCCGGGTGGCATCAGCAGAGCCAACACAAGGTGACTCTCCTCCCATCAAGTGGCTTTTACTAAACTCACATTGGAATTCAAAGTTGGAAAGTAACAACAGCTGCTGGTGCTTGGATGACTATGTTGACCTCAGTTCCCGGGCCCAGGCTGGAGCCATTGCCTGCAAGGGACCTACTCATGCCAAACCCCATCCCTTCACTGGCGGTGAATCCTGGCCCACGAGGAGACATCAAGCCCAGAACTTCGGCTGAGGATCCAACTGGGTTGAAGGGTGTGACACCGATCGGCATGAAGCTCATCTTGGAGAGATGGAGAAGGATCTGGAACAACAAGAACGTAAGTGATGGTTATGACTCAGGAAACACTGAATGGCTGAGTTCCAAATCGCCTGGCAACAGTATCTGCAAAATAAGCCTGCCTTGAATGCTCAGGAGACCATCATCATCATTATATTTATTTATATCCCATTTTTATCCAATGGTTAGGACACAAAGGCATTTACCTATTAAAAAAGGAGAGACACATCTTCCATCCCCAGCACCTTCTCTGCTACAACACTTGGGAACATGGACAGGGTCTTCGCAGTGGCTGGACCCAGGCACCAAAAGTGCTGGTTTTGAATGGAAGTCCTGGTTCTGGTCTAAAATACTCCAAATGTCTTAGGTCCAGGCAAGCTGGGCATCATTATTCCCCAGAAAGATCGTGCCTTGGCCACCAGAGCCTCAACACAGTCTCCTTTTCTCTCATTCTCAACACTAGAGAGGGCTTCATTGCTTGCAGGAAAAGACCTTTTCTCAATTCATAATTTTTATGAATTCATATTGGAGCTTTTTAAGGGAAGGGGTTTTGAAAGGATCCTGAGCTATTTTTAATTGTTCTCTGCTTAAACTCTTTTTAAAGCATGGTAAGAGACCGCTGGCAGTCTCTGCAGGGCCCTATTGCAGCCCATCCAAGTAGAGGAAAAGAGTTGCATGTGTCCCTTGCTTTCCAGCCCCATAGAAAGGCCTATAGGCTGCTTCTAAGGAGAGTTTTTGAGGGGCCAGCAATGGATCAACATCCATCTGCTCTACCAGGAAGACT
Organism: Urosaurus nigricauda; assembly: GCA_034509955.1. NCBI lineage: Eukaryota > Metazoa > Chordata > Lepidosauria > Squamata > Phrynosomatidae > Urosaurus > Urosaurus nigricauda. The sequence goes on from JAOEGL010000010.1 coordinate 1,453,184, forward strand.
TCTGCCTGTCTTTGTCACTAACTGGATGCCATTTGGTGAGCGTTGCAACCCAGGACTTGTTACCTGAAACATACCCAATTCTTCTCGTTGTTGTTGTTGTTGTTGCCTTTTTGCCTGCTCTGGGATTCAAACCAAGGTGGCTCACTCCAGTACAATAATAATAATAAGCTTTATTTGTATACCGCCCTTCCTGCGATCAGGTGCACAAAGGGATGCAATTTAAAGTACACAACTTACAACACTTAACATATAATTAAACTAATAAAAGAATTAAAAGGAGGAAAAGCATGCACATTTTTTAAAATTAGGAGATTATAGAACACTTTACTTACTTATGAATGTGCTTGTCTTAGACCTTTTTCCCAGGCAGGGACTCAAAGCAGCTTACGACAATTTCAAAAAAAATATTGTTTAAATTTGCAAAATGCAAAAGGTAAAAACTAATGAAAAAACCTGAGGAAATTTAAACCCAGTTAAAACATATATTAGTACACACACACACACACAGAGACATCAGCAGCACAGCCATTAACAATATCCAGTGTGTTGTATAAGATGGACCTTTTATTATTCATCATGAAATACCTGTTAGAGTAGAAAAGTCTTTGCTTGTCTGAGAAAAGAAAGTATTCCTGGAAATGTCTCTGGGAAGGCCCTGCATCTCCATGTTCCCAACAGATGCACCTGTGAAGGTGGAGGGATGGAGAGAAGAAGAGTCTCTCCAGAAGATCTCTAAGCAGGACTTGTTTGTAAGGGAGACTACGGTCCTTCAAATAATCTGGACCTGAGCTGACTGGGGGTTCGAATTGTGCCTGGAAATGTAATGGCTGGCAATGGAACTGCTGCAAGAAGGGAGTTTGGTGCTCCCTGCTGCCAGCACCCATCATCCAGGGCTCTTTCCCTGAGAACTGTCCATCCATCCTCAAAAGTCTGCTGAAAAAAGCCAACAAACCCAAGCAGCTTCATGAACTGATAAGTTGCAAGGAGGATGCCAGTCCTGACTTTCCAGGAAGGGACTTCTAAAGCCCAGGAAGGGATGAGCCGGCCCTGAACCTGGACACCATTAAATGTGTCTGATAGAAAGCAATGCTTCCCATAAAGAACACCTTTCTTTTAGTGAACGTTAGTTTTCCCCTTAGACTTAATGTCCCCCAGTGTCTCTGCTCCTGAATCCCTAAGAGATCCTTCCTTCCCTGATCTGAGAAGAGATGGAGCTCAAGAGAACATACCAGCAGCAGAAGATGCTCCAAAGCAGGAGGCCAAGGAAGGCGGTGGATGCTGCTGGAAACAGCGGAATCGCCACAGCTTTTATATGGTTCATTTTATTGCCCGAAGGCCAGGTTTCCCTGCATATAGATATTGATTGCATAAAGTCTAGGCCACCCAGGGTTCTTTCTTTCTATGTTTCTCCTGCCCAGTTTGCACTAATTGAACTCTCTTTCCAGTAACTGAGCTTCATGTTCCGAAATGACTGGGATTGGAGCTGTGCCTGACATGCTTGGCATGTTCTTGGTGTTCCTCTCATTAGCATCCATTGCTCATTGTGTTGCCAATTCCTTGGCAAGCCACCCTTTCTTCCCTTCTCACCAACCCATCCTCACCAGTTTCCCTGAAGGCTTCTTGGTTCTTGATATCTGGCTCTTCCATGATGGACAGCGAGCTAACCCTTGTGGACTGGAGGAAGGTTGCCTAGTGTTTATGTGCCTTCAGGTTGACTCTGGCTTATGGTCATCATGTCCTAGGGATTCATGATGGGATTTCCACAAAAGAGGATGGCCTTTGCCTTCCCACGAGGCTGAGAGAGTGTGACTTACCAAGGGTCACCACTTTCCATGGTGGCTTGTGTGAATCTTCGTGGACACACAGCATCAAGGTCACCAAACCCCATTAGCCTTCCTCTCCTTGCTTGAAACTCTAGAAATAGGCCCAGGAGAGTAGATTGTAAAAAGTAAAGATAAATAATAAAGACAGAGTAGTCCATGGCATGCTGAAGGAAAGCTTTATTGCTAATAGGAACACAGGGAGAATGGTTTTGGACCAACAATTTCAAAGCAAAGGAAGCAAGAAAGGAGAAAGCGAGATCAGCGGAGAGGGGCCCCTCCCGTCTAACTGGGATGATGGATGCTGGAGAACTGGGAGCAGGTGCAGATGATAGGAAAAGCCAGAGGAAACCTCCCAAGGAACTCAACCTCTAAGATACCCAGGTCTGGGGGAGCTTCAGTCACAGATGCATAGCAGGGGGTCAGTGGTCAGTGGCCGCAGTCGGGAAGAAGGTCTTCTGCTTTTTCTTGGACAGCGAGATGCCCGGGTGGCATCAGCAGAGCCAACACAAGGCGAGTCTACTCCCATCAAGTGGCTTTTACTAAACTCCCCCTCTAACTGTAGGATCGATAGTAACAACAAGTGCTGGTGCTTGGATGACTACGTTGACCTCAGTTCCCGGGCCCAGGCTGGAGCCATTGCCTGCAAGGGACCTACTGATGCCAAGCCCCATCCCTTCACTGGCGGTGAATCCAGGACCATGAGGAGACATCAAGCCCAGAACTTCGGCTGAGGATCCAACTGAGTTGAACGGTGTGACACCGATCGGCATGAAGCTCATCTTGGAGAGATGGAGAAGGATCTGGAACAACAAGAACGTAAGTGATGGTTATGATTCAGGAAACACTGAACGGCTGAGTTCCAAACCGCCTGGCAACAGTATCTGCAAAATAAGCCTGCCTTGAATGCTCAGGAGACCATCATCATCATTATATTTATTTATATCCCATTTTTATCCAATGGTTAGGACACAAAGGCATTTACCTATTAAAAAAGGAGAGACACTTCTTCCATCCCCACCACCTTCTCTGTTACAACGCTTGGGAACATGGACAGGGTCTTTGCAGTGGCTGGACCCAGGCACCAATAGTGCTGGTTTTGAATGGAAGTCCTGGTTCTGGTCTAAAATACTCCAAATGTCTTAGGTCCAGGCAAGCTGGGCATTATTATTCCCCAGAAAGATCGTGCTTGGCCACCAGAGCCTCAACACAGTCTCCTTTTCTCTCATTCCCAACACCATCACTAACTAATGGAGAGAAGAAGAGTCTCTCCAGAAGATCTCTAAGCAGGACTTGTTTGAAGGGAGACTACAGTCCTTTGAATAATCTGGACCTGAGCTGACTGGGGGTTCGAGTTGTGCCTGGAAATGTAATGGCTGGCAATGGAACTGCTGCAAGAAGGGAGTTTGGTGTTCCCTGCCGCCAGCACCCATCATCCAGGGCTCTTTCCCTGAGAACTGTCCATCCATCCTCAAAAGTCTGCTGAAAAAAGCCAACAAACCCAAGCAGCTTCATGAACTGATAAGTTGCGAGGAGGATGCCAGTCCTGACTTTCCAAGAAGGGACTTCCAAGGCCAGGAAGGGATGAGCAGGCCCTGAACCTGGACACCATTAAATGTGTCTGATAGAAAACAATGCTTTCCATAAATAAAACCTCTCTGTGAGTGAACGTTAGTTTTCCCCTTCGAATTAATGTCTCCCGGTGTCTCTGCTTCTGAATCCAAGAGGTCCTTCCTTCCCTGATCTGAGAAGAGACAGAGCTCCAGAGAACTTACCAGCAGCAGCAGATGCTCAAAAACAGGACGCCAAGGAAGTTTGTGGATGCTGCTGGAAACGGCGGAATTGCCACAGCTTTTATACAGTTCATCTTTTGCCCGAAGGCCAGGCTTCGCTGCATATAGATATTGATTCCATAAAGTCTAGGCCACCCAGGGTTCTTTCTTTCTATATTTCTCCTGCCCAATTTGCATTAATTGATCTCTCTCTTTCCAGTAACTGAGCTTCATCTTCCAAAATGACAGGGATTGGAGCTGTGCCTGACATGCTTGGTATGCTCTTGGTGTTCCTCTCATTAGCATCCATGCTCATTGTGTTGCCAATTCCTTGGCAAGAAACCCTTTATTCCCTTCTCACCAACACATCCCCTCCAGTTTCCCTAATGGCTCTGTAGTTCTAGGTATCTGGCTTTTCCATGATGGTCAGCCAACTAACCTTTGTGGACTGGAGGAAGGTAGCCTAGTGTTTATGTCCCTTTCAGTTGACACTGACTTATGGTCACCCTGTCCTAGGAGTTTATCAGACCACGGAAACTGGAAGTATAATCCAATGGCAATCTGAACGCAATCATGCGTTTCACATTATTGAGAATGAGTGTATCTCATGCAATTTTGGGCAAAAGGGAAGTCATTCCGAACACAATCATGGGTTTTATGTTATTGCGTATTAGAGTCTCACACACAATTCTGGGCAATGGGAAGTCATTTTCAGGTGATGGGAAGTCATTCTAATTGCATTTCAAATGCAATTAGAATTCATGTAAATTCGCTAAACTAGCAAATTTACGTGAATTTGAATTGGCTCCATTCGAAATAGAAAGAAACTCCTCCCGTCTGATAAACTCCCTAGGGATTCTTGATGAGATTCCCACTGAAGAGGATGGCCTTTGACTTCTCATGAGGCTGAGAGAGTGTGCCTTGCCCAGGGTCAAGTGTTTGTTGTGTTTGTAGTGCAAATGTAGCAGACATGAAACCCAAGCACCAGAGCTAGACCTGGGAGAGGTGAGTTTAGAGGGTTATAGTTTGGCACCCCTTTGAGCATTCTAGCTCTGGAATCTAAGGATTTACAGTTTTGCAAAGTCCTCAACCTCCTCTCCCAAACTACAAGTCCCATGGGTCTGTATGATGCAGCAATAGCAATTAAAGGGGTGTTAAACACCAGGTCCCTGAATTCCTGAGTATTGAAGACTGTACTTGAGATTGATGGGACTGACAACTGGAGGGCACCAGGTTTTTATTGTTGACTCAGATATACCAACCTTTCAGTCTCTTGCACTTGGACCTTTCCATGGTGGCTTGTGTTTATCATCATGGACACATAGCATCATGGTCACCAACCCCCCCCCCAGCCTTCTTTTCCTTGCTTGAAACTCCAGAAATATGCCCAGTTGTGTAGATTGTAAAAATTAAAGATAAATAATAAACTCAAGAGTAGGCCATGGCATGCTGCAGGGAAGCTTTATTGCTAAAGAGGAACACAGGGAGAATGGTCTTGGACCAGGAATTTCAAAGTGGAGGAAGCAAGAAAGGAGAAAGAGAGATCAGAGGAGAGGGGTCCCCCCCAGTCTAACTGGGATTATGGAAACTGGAGAACTGGGCACAGGTGTAGATGGTGAAGAACATTCAAAGGGAATTTTCCAAGGAACTGGGGATGTGGACGAGGGGATGCTCAACTTCTAATACACAGGCGCATAGCAATGGGTCGGTTTGGCCAGTGGTTGAAGTCAGGAAGAAGGTCTTCTTCATTCTTGTCGAGGATGGGACGCCTATTTGGGAAGAGAAGAGCCAACCCAAGCTGGGTCTCCTCCTCCATTAGCTGGCTCTTAGAAAAGTCGAACTGGAGATCGGATCACATCAGTTAACTGTGGTACTTGGACGATTATTGTAAGGTTTGGTATTCCCTGGCCCAGGCTGGAACCATATCCCGCAAGGGTCCTGGTGATGCCAGCTCCTGGCACTCCACCACCAATGACGCCGGGAGAAATGGGAGACATCTGGCCCAGACCTTCAACTAAGGATCCAACTGGGATGTTGGAGGGTGTGACACCGACTGGCACGGAGAACATCTTGGAGAGATGGAGAAGAGTCTGGAACGACAAGAATGGAAGAGAAAGCCCTGCATGGTTTAGCTTTGGTCTGCCTTGCCAAGTGCAACCCCCAAGTAAGTCTGCCTTATATGTGTGTGTGTGTGTGTTGTGAGCTGCCTTGGGTCCTGACATGGGACAAAAGCGGGATAAAAATAAAATTTATTATTATTATTATTATTATTATTATTATACAGCAGCAGCACAGTGATTAGCCATATCCAGTACATTGTATAAAGGTAGGCCTTCCAAAAGTTAAAAGCCAATGAAACAACGAGATGAAATGAAAACTTGGGTTAAAAGATATATTAAAACGCGCACACATCAGCAGCACAGCACTTAGCAATATCCAGCGCATCAAATACCCGTCGGAGTAGAAAAGTCTTTGCTAGCTAAACTGAGAAAAGAAAGTACGAGGGGGTATCCAAAAGTTTTAATGATCACCTTTAAAAAAAATTGTCAGAAAGTTTGTTTTGATTTGTAGTTGTTAACTTATTTCTATGTAGTAACTGTCTAGATGTATACATTTTTCTCAGCATATCTTGACCCTCCGAAAACCTGATATTGTAGATGTCTGCAGATTGTGCCTGATGAGGATTTTACACTGTAGTCCCTTCTGGCAGAGCCAGTCACAAAAATAAAGGACGGAATGAGCTGATTTTCTCAGCAACATGCCCTTAGGGACCAATGATGACACTGACAAAATGTCATCAATATGCCATAATAACTTCCCGGTGATACTTTACGATACCTCCTCGTAAGGCGCAATCTGCAGACTTCTACAATATCAGGTATTCGGAGGGTCAAGATATGCCGGGAAAAATGTGTAAATCTAGTGTCTACATAGAGATAAATTAACAACTACAAATCAAAACAAATTTTCTGTCAATTTTTTAAAAAGGTGATCATTAAAACTTTTGGATACCCCCTCGTACGTAGTCTTAATTTCCTCTGGGAAGGGAGTTGCAGAGATCCTGGGAGCATCCACCAAGAAGGCCCTGTATCTCCATGTTCCCAACAGATGCATCTTTGAGGGTCGTGGGATGGAGAGGGCCTCCCCAGAAGACCTGAAAGCATGGGGTCATTCATAAGGGAGAATAAGGCATTTAAAACAACCTGACTCAACACTTGGTGGAACAGGCCTACTCTACCCGAGCCTTACCCAGAGGATTCCAGCCTCTGACTTTGTTCCTAGTTTAGGGACATCGAACTGATGTGGGTTTCTCCTTTTTGAATGGGAAGAAAGAACTATTGGGTGGATTATTACCCTTAGGAGATGAGCAGCTGGAGGAGAAATAAAGCTAAACAAAGGAAAAAAACTTATTGCAGTGACAGTTTTGCAAGTCTCTTTCCATGACCTGGTTTGACAAAAACCTTTCCTTGGTGTCATTTTTGAATTTTGCTGTGGAGGTTTGGACCTGAACAGCTCTGTCAGATGTTGGCCTCTTAGTGCCATCAGCATTTCAGAACTGTTCATCCATACCTAACATCTGTCCACCAGTTAAGATTAGTTTTCCTCTTCGAATTAAAGTCCCCGCAGTATCTCAGATCCTGAATAGGTCTTTCCCTGACCTGATAAGAAATGGCGCTCAAGGCAACTTACCGGCAGCAGAAGACGCTCAGCAGCAGGAGGCCAAGGAAGTCAGAAGACGCTGTTGGAAAGTTGGGGAATCGCCACGACTTTTATACGGTTCCTTTCCAGACCTGAAGGCCAGGCTTAGGTGCATAGAGATGCAGGTTTCGTAAAATTTAAGGGCCTCCCCCTTTTTTCTATATTATTCTTGCCCTGTTGACTTTAATTAAATCCCTTGTTTACAGCATCTGAACGTCATGTTCCAAAATTACAGGGGCTGGAGTTATACCCAGCCAACTTGGGAAGTTCTTTATGTTGCTCTAATTGCTGTCTGGGAATTTTTGATGATGGACCAAAATTCTAAATGGGCATCTGGCAGCATCCGCCATTCCCTTCCTCCTGGTTTGTACCTGGAACCAAGACATACCTCCCTCACATGAGAGTCCAAAGCATCACTGTGGCTGGGATGCCAAGGAGCGCAACCGAGAAAATGGGGCCCTTGGGGTGACTTCCAAGTCTATATATTTCTACAATTCCATGATTTAAGTCAAGGTTTTCAAATACATCTTAGGGTCTCTGTAAGTCAGAAATTACTTGGAAAGCACACAACAACCAAAGCGTGGCTGCAGTTGAGAAACACAAAGCTAAGACAGACAAATATAGAACACCAAGGAAGAATGATTTCCAGAATACCCAACATGTAAAGTAGCTGTCCTAGGGCCTCTTGATAGGATTTCCACAAAAGACTTTGACTTCCCATGAGGCTGAGAGAGTGTGACTTGCATAGGGTCAACCAGTGAGTTTCCAAGGCTGAGCTGAGAGCTGGCTGTGAGCCTCTTGGAGTCCTGGTCCAAACCTCAAACCATGCTGGCTCCAAGTTACAGAGTCAGTCAATGGTTCCCTAACATTAATGGTGCAGACGTTTTGGGCTTCAGCACCCAGAAGCCCTAGCTCTCTTGGCTGACAGTCAAGAATTCTGGGACATGATGTCCAAAACAGCTGGAGGACCAATGTTTGGGAACCGGTGGATAAAAGATAATAGCCTTCCTTTGCTTTTTCGATGGGGGCCTGCCTCTAAATCTCTTGCTAGTTTTCCCTTGTCTAATATCAGTTGCCAATCTCTGTTGTTATTGTTGTTGGTTATTGTTGTGAACTGCTGTCAAGTAGACTTCTACTTATGGTGACTTTGTGAATGAGAGATCTCCAAGTCACCCAAATGAGGACTTGCAGACTCAGGGCAGTCCGGGCTTCCTTGACTTAATCTAGTACATCTGTACGTCTCTCATGCATTCACTTTCCCTCTTTCCCTCTTGCATTCTACCTTTCCAAGCATTTCTGTCTTTTCGACGGAATCCTATCTTCTCATAATATGGCCCAAATCTCAGTTTAGTCATCTGTTGCGTTTGTAGTGCAAATATAGTCTACATGAAAGCCAAGCCCCAGAGCTACACCTGGGAGAAGTGGGTTTAGAGGGTTGTAGTTTGGCACCCCTTTACGCACTCTAGCTCTGGAACCTAAGGATTTGTAGTTTTGAAAAGTCCTCAGCCTCCTCTGCCAAAGACTGTAGGATGAAGCCATAGCAATTAAAGGGGTGTTAAAGTGCACTGTTTCTACAAGGTCCCTGAATTCCTGAGTATTGAAGACTGTACTTGGGATTGATGGGACTGACATCTGGAGGGCACCAGGTTTTTATTGTTGACTCAGAAATACTAACCTTTCTGTCTCTTACACTTGGACCTTTCCATGGTGGCTTGTGTGAATCTTCGTGGACATCAAGGTCACAAAAAACCCCTAGTCTTCCTCTCCTTGCTTGAAACGCTAGAAATATGCCCATGAATGTGGATTTTAAGAATTAAAGATAAATAATAAACTCAGAGTAGGCCATGGCATGCTGTGGGGAAGCTTTATTGCCAAAGAGGAACACAGGGAGAATAGTTTTGGACCAACAATTTCAAAGCGGAGGAAGCAAGAAAGGAGAAAGAGAGATCAACGGAGAGGGGTCCCTCCCAGTCTAACTGGGATGATGGATGCTGGAGAACTGGGAGCAGGTGCAGATGATAGGAAAAGCCAGAGGAAACCTCCCAAGGAGCTCAACCTCTAAGATACCCAGATCTGGGGGAGCTTCAGTCACAGATGCATAGCAGGGGGTCAGTGGTCAGTGGCTGCAGTCGGGAAGAAGGTCTTCTGCTTTTTCTTGGACAGTGAGATGCCCGGGTGGCATCAGCAGAACCAACACAAGGTGAGTCTCCTCCCATCAAGTGGCTTTTATTAAACTCTCCTTCCACCTCTGGGTCGGATAATAACACTAACTGGTGGTACTAGGATGACTACATTGGCCTCAACTACCGGGCCCAGGCTGGTACCATTGCCTCCAAACCCCATCCCTTCACTGGCGGTGAATCCAGGCCCACGAGGAGACATCAAGCCCAGAACTTCGGCTGAGGATCCAACTGGGTTGAAGGGTGTGACACCGATCGGCATGAAGCTCATCTTGGAGAGACGGAGAAGACTGGAACGAGAAGAACGAACGTGATGGTTATGACTCAGGAAACCCTGAATGGCTGAGTTCCAAACCGCCTGGCAACAGTATCTGCAAAATAAGCCTGCCTTCAGTGCTCAGGAGATCATCATCATCATCATATTTATTTATATCCCATTTTTATCCAATGGTTAGGACACAAAGGCATTTACCTATTAAAAAAGGAGAGACACTTCTTCCATCCCCACCACCTTCTCTGCTACAACGCTTGGGAACATGGACAGGGTCTTCGCAGTGGCTGGACCCAGGCACCAATAGTGCTGGTTTTGAATGGAAGTCCTGGTTCTGGCCTAAAATACTCCAAATGTCTTAGGTCCAGGCAAGCTGGGCATCATTATTCCCCAGAAAGATCGTGCCTTGGCCACCAGAGCCTCAACACAGTCTCCTTTTCTCTCATTCTCAACACTAGAGAGGGCTTCATTGCTTGCAGGAAAAGACCTTTTCTCAATTCATAATTTTTATGAATTCATATTGGAGCTTTTTAAGGGAAGGGGTTTTGAAAGGATCCTGAGTTATTTTTAATTGTTCTCTGCTTAAACTCTTTTTAAAGCATGGTAAGAGACCGCTGGCAGTCTCTGCAGGGCCCTATTGCAGCCCATCCAAGTAGAGGAAAAGAGTTGCATGTGTCCCTTGCTTTCCAGCCCCATAGAAAGGCCTATATGCTGCTTCCAAGGAGTGTTTTTGGGGGCCAGCAATGGATCAATGCCCATCTCCTCTTCCAGGAAGACTTCTGCCTGTCTTTGTCACTAACTGGATGCCATTTGGTGAGCGTTGCAACCCAGGACTTGTTACCTGAAACATACCCAATTCTTCTCGCTGTTGTTGTTGTTGTTGCCTTTTTGCCTGCTCTGGGATTCAAACCAAGGTGGCTCACTCCAGTACAATAATAATAATAAGCTTTATTTGTATACCGCCCTTCCTGCGATCAGGTGCACAAAGGGATGCAATTTAAAGTACACAACTTACAACACTTAACATATAATTAAACTAATAAAAGAATTAAAAGGAGGAAAAGCATGCACATTTTTTAAAATTAGGAGATTATAGAACACTTTACTTACTTACGAATGTGCTTGTCTTAGACCTTTTTCCCAGGCAGGGACTCAAAGCAGCTTACGACAATTTCAAAAAAAATATTGTTTAAATTTGCAAAATGCAAAAGGTAAAAACTAATGAAAAAACCTGAGGAAATTTAAACCCGGTTAAAACATATATTAGTATACACACACACACACACACAGAGACACCAGCAGTACAGCCATTAACAATATCCAGTGTGTTAGGTTGCCTAGTGTTTATGTGCCTTCAGGTTGACTCTGGCTTATGGTCATCCTGTCCTAGGGATTCGTGATGGGATTTCCACAAAAGAGGATGGCCTTTGCCTTCCCACGAGGCTGAGAGAGTGTGACTTACCAAGGGTCACCACTTTCCATGGTGGCTTGTGTGAATCTTCGTGGACACACAGCATCAAGGTCACCAAACCCCATTAGCCTTCCTCTCCTTGCTTGAAACTCCAGAAATATGCCCAGGAGAGTAGATTGTAAAAAGTAAAGATAAACTATAAAGACAGAGTAGTCCATGGCATGCTGAAGGAAAGCTTTATTGCTAAAGAGGAAAACAGGGAGAATAGTTTTGGACCAACAATTTCAAAGCAAAGGAAGCAAGAAAGGAAAAAGAGATCAGCGGAGAGGGGTCCCTCCCAGTCTAACTGGGATGATGGGTGCTGGAGAACTGGGGGCAGGTGCAGATGATAGGAAAAGCCAGAGGAAACCTCCCAAGGAACTCAACCTCTAAGATACCCAGGTCTGGAAGAAGGTCTTCTGCTTTTTCTTGGACAGCAAGATGCCCGGGTGGCATCAGCAGAGCCAACACAAGGTGAGTCTCCTCCCATCAAGTGGCTTTTACTAAACTCCCCCTCTAACTGTAGGATCGATAATAACAGAAAATACTGGTTCTTGGATGACTACGCTGAACACAGTTCCTGGGCCCAGGCTGGAGCCATTGCCTGCAAGGGACCTACTGATGCCAAATACCATCCCTTCACTGGCGGTGAATCCAGGCCCATGAGGAGACATCAAGCCCAGAACTTCGGCTGAGGATCCAACTGGGTTGAAGGATGTGACACCGATCGGCATGAAGCTCATCTTGGAGAGATGGAGAAGGATCTGGAACAACAAGAACGTAAGTGATGGTTATGATTCAGGAAACACTGAACGGCTGAGTTTCAAACCGCCTGGCAACAGTATCTGCAAAATAAGCCTGCCTTGAATGCTCAGGAGATCATCATCATCATTATATTTATTTATATCCCATTTTTATCCAATTGTTAGGACACAAAGGCATTTACCTATTAAAAAAGGAGAGACACTTCTTCCATCCCCACCACCTTCTCTGCTACAACGCTTGGGAACATGGACAGGGTCTTCACAGTGGCTGGACCCAGGCACCAAAAGTGCTGGTTTTGAATGGAAGTCCTGGTTCTGGCCTAAAATACTCCAAATGTCTTAGGTCCAGGCAAGCTGGGCATTATTATTCCCGAGAAAGATCATGCCTTGGCCACCAGAGCCTCAACACAGTCTCCTTTTCTCTCATTCCCAACACCATCACTAACTAATGGAGAGAAGAAGAGTCTCTCCAGAAGATCTCTAAGCAGGACTTGTTTGAAGGGAGACTACGGTCCTTCGAATAATCTGGACCTGAGCTGACTGGGGGTTCGAGTTGAGCCTGGAAATGTAATGGCTGGCAATGGAACTGCTGCAAGAAGGGAGTTTGGTGCTCCCTGCTGCCAGCACCCATCATCCAGAGCTCTTTCCCTGAGAACTGTCCATCCATCCTCAAAAGTCTGCTGAAAAAAGCCAACAAACCCAAGCAGCTTCATGAACTGATAAGTTGCGAGGAGGATGCCAGTCCTGACTTTCCAAGAAGGGACTTCCAAGGCCAATAAGGGATGAGCAGGCCCTGAGCCTGGACACCATTAAATGTGTCTGATAGAAAACAATGCTTCCCATAAATAAAACCTCTCTGTGAGTGAACGTTAGTTTTCCCCTTCGAATTAATGTCTCCCGGTGTCTCTGCTTCTGAATCCAAGAGGTCCTTCCTTCCCTGATCAGAGAAGGGACAGAGCTCCAGAGAACTTACCAGCAGCAGCAGATGCTCCAAAGCAGGAGGCCAAGGAAGGCGGTGGATGCTGCTGGAAACGGCGGAATTGCCACAGCTTTTATACAGTTCATCTTTTGCCCAAAGGCCAGGCTTCGCTGCATATAGGTATTGATTCCATAAAGTCTAGGCCACCCAGGTTTCTTTCTTTCTATATTTCTCCTGCCCAATTTGCATTAATTGATCTCTCTCTTTCCAGTAACTGAGCTTCATCTTCCAAAATGACAGGGATTGGAGCTGTGCCTGACATGCTTGGTATGCTCTTGGTGTTCCTCTCATTAGCATCCATGCTCATTGTGTTGCCAATTCCTTGGCAAGAAACCCTTTATTCCCTTCTCACCAACACATCCCCTCCAGTTTCCCTAATGGCTCTGTAGTTCTAGGTATCTGGCTTTTCCATGATGGTCAGCCAACTAACCTTTGTGGACTGGAGGAAGGTAGCCTAGTGTTTATGTCCCTTTCAGTTGACACTGACTTATGGTCACCCTGTCCTAGGAGTTTATCAGACCATGGAAACTGGAAGTATAATCCAATGGCAATCTGAACGCAATAATGCGTTTCACATTATTGAGAATGAGTGTATCTCATGCAATTTTGGGCAAAAGGGAAGTCATTCCGAACACAATCATGGGTTTTATGTTATTGCGTATTAGAGTCTCACACACAATTCCGGGCAATGGGAAGTTATTTTCAGGTGATGGGAAGTCATTCTGATTGCATTTCAAATGCAATTAGAATTTATGTAAATTCGCTAAACTAGCAAATTTACATGAATTTGAATTGGCTCCATTCGAAATAGAGAGAAATTCCTCCCGTCTGATAAACTCCCTAGGGATTCTTGATGAGATTCCCACTGAAGAGGATGGCCTTTGACTTCTCATGAGGCTGAGAGAGTGTGCCTTGCCCAGGGTCAAGTGTTTGTTGTGTTTGTAGTGCAAATGTAGCAGACATGGAACCCAAGCACCAGAGCTAGACCTTATGGTGACTTTGTGAATGAGAGATCTCCAAGTCACCCAAGTCAGGACTTGCGGACTCAGGGCTGGCAGGGCTTCCTTGACTTTGGACTCTTTCAAACGGGGAGGAATTTCTCCCAACTCCGAATGGAGCCAATGCGGATTTATGTAAATTCACTTGTTTAGCGAATTTACATGAACCCCTGCTCCGTTCGGAATTACATGCCATTACCCGAAAATAACCCCCTCCTGCCCGAATTTGCATGCGAAGCTTTAATTCGCAATAATGTAAAACCCATGATTGCATTCGAATTGGCTTCCCTCTTGCCCAAATTTGCATGCGAAGAGTTAATTCGCAATAACGTAAAACCCATGATTGCATTCGAATTGACCTTAAATTATACTTCCAATTTAGCCTTGTATGAAAGAGTCCTTTATCTAGTACATCTGTATGTCTCTCATGCATTCACTCTTCCTCTTTCCCTCTTGCATTCTACTTTTCCAAACATTTCTGTCTTTTCTACGGAATCCTATCTTCTCATAATATGGCCCAAATCTCTGCTTAGTCATCTGTGTTTGTAGTGCAAATATAGTATACATGAAAGCCAAGCCCCAGAGCTAGACCTGGGAGAGGCGGGTTTAGAGGGTTGTAGTTTGGCACCCCTTTATGCACTCTAGCTCTGGAACCCATGGATTTGTAGTTTTCCAAAGTCCTGAGCCTCCTCTGCCAAAAACTGCTGGTGTCTCCCAAACTACAAGTCCCAGGAGTGTGTAGGATGAAGCCATAGCAATTAAAGAGGTGTTAAAGTGCATTGTTTCTACAGAATAGATGCACACCAGGTCTCTGAATTCCTGAGTATTGAAGACTATTCTTGGGATTGATGGGGCTGACATATGGAGGGCACCAGGTTTTTATCGTTGATTCAAATATACCAACTATACCAACCTTTCTGTCTCTTACGCTTGGACCTTTTCATGGTGGCTTGTGTGAATCTTCGTGGACACACAGCATCAAGGTCACCAAAGCCCCCTAGCCTTACTTTCCTTGCTTGAAACTCCAGAAATATGCCCAGGAGTGTGGATTGTAAGAATTAAAGATAAATAATAAAGACAGAGTAGCCCATGGCATGCTGCAGGGAAGCTTTATTGCCAAAGAGGAACACAGGGAGAATGGTTTTGAACCAACAATTTCAAAGCAGAGGAAGCAAGAAAGGAGGGAGAACAGCAGAGAGGGGTCCCTCCCAGTCTAACTGGGATGATGGATGCTGGAGAACTGGAGGCAGGTGCAGATGATAGGAAAAGCCAGAGGAAACCTCCCAAGGAACTCAACCTCTAAGATACCCAGGTCTGGGGGAGCTTCAGTCACAGATGCAAAGCAGGGGGTCAGTGGTCAGTGGCTGCAGTCGGGAAGAAGGTCTTCTGCTTTTTCTTGGACAGCGAGATGCCCGGGTGGCATCAGCAGAGACAACACAAGGTGTGTCTCCTCCCATCAAGTGGCTTTTGCTAAACTCCCCTTCCAACTCCAGGATTGATAATAACAGGAAATGGTGGTACTAGGATGACTATGTTGACCTCAGTTCCTGGGCCCATGCTGGAGCCATTGCCTGCAAGGGACCTACTGATGCCAAGCCCCATCCCTTCACTGGCAGTGAATCCTGGCCCACGAGGAGACATCAAGCCCAGAACTTCAGCTGAGGATCCAACTGGGTTGAAGGGTGTGACACCGATCGGCATGAAGCTCATCTTAGGAGAGATGGGGAAGGGGTCTGGAACGATAAGAACGGAAGTCATGGTTAGGTTAGGGGACAAAAAAAAAAAAAAAAAAAGAACCGATTCAAGGATTCAAGTGGCAAAAAAAGATCCCCTTTTATCGTGAGAACAAGGCATCTTTTGCATTCGGATACAAAAGCGGAATGGATCTAAATCACAACCCGTGTTATTCTGCCAGTGGGAATGAGCCCTAAGTAAACAAAAATGAATTATCCCAGCAGGTTTTTAAGAAAAGGCCTTTCCCTTTCCTCTCTTATTGCCATAGCAATTTTCAAAAGTTTCTCTCCATGATTCCAGGAGCCCAGTTGACAAAAATCTTCCTCGAGATCATTTCTGAACGTTTTTGTGGATATATGGAGCTGACCAGCTGTATTGAAAGTTCGCTTCTAGATGTGACCAATATTTCAGACCTCTCCATCCCATACTAACATTTGTCCACCTGTAAATCTAGTTTTCCTCATCAAATTCATGCCCCGCAGTATCTCAGATCCTGAATGCGTCTTTCCCTGATCTGATAAGAGACGGAGTTCAAGGCAACTTACCGGCAGCAGAAGACGCTAAACAGCAGGAGGGCAAGGAAGTCGGAAGACGCTGTTGGAAAGTTGGGGAATCGCCACAACTTTTATACAGTTCCCTTCCGGATCTGAAGGCCAGGCTTAAGTGCATATAGATACTGCTTTCGTAAAAGTTAGGGGCCTCCCCCTTTTTTCTATATTACTCTTGCCTTTTTTTTACTTTAATTAAATCCCTTGTTTACAGCATCTGAACGTCTTGTTCCAAAATTACAGGGGCTGGAGTTATGCCCAGCCAATTTGGGAAGTTCTTTGTGTTGCTCTAATTGCTGTCTGGGAATTTTTGCCGATGGACCCAAATTCCAAATGGGCAGCTGGCAGCATCCGCCATTCCCTTCCTCCTGGTTTGTACCTGAAACTAAGACGTACCTCCCTCACATGAGAGTTTAAGGCATCTCTCTGGATGGGATGCCAAGGAGGGCAACCCAGAAAATGGGGCCCTTGGGGTCACTTCCAACTCTATATGTTTCTACAATTCACAGCTCATATTCAACTTGTGATCTGCTGGGACTCTTAGATCCCTTTCACATGGACTGTTGTCTAGCCAGGTGTCTCCCATCCTATATATGCAGCGTCTGTACTTGTGACATTTGTGAATTTGAAGAGATGCGGTTCTGATTTTAAAAAAATAGTATGAGCAACAAAACTGGAATGTGTTTTGGAATCAGGCAGCATATGCCATGCCCATCCTCCCCATGTTGCTGCTTAACCTTCTCTTCTCCAGCCTAAATATACGCAATTCTCTAAGGAGTTTATCACATGGGAGGAATTTCTCTCAATTGCGAACGGAGCCAATTTGCAATTACATGAATTCGCTAATTTACGTGAAATCTGGTTGCATTTCGAATGCATTCAGAATGACTTCCCATTTCCCGAAAATGACCCCCCGTTGCCCCAAATTGTGTGAGATATATTTATTCTCAATTACGTGAAACCCCATGATTGCATTCGGATATCCATTGGATTATACCCCCAAATTCCGTCGTATGATAAACTCCTTCTCATAGGGCTTTATGGTTTCTAGACCTTCCATCATTTTCCTCTGGATGCGTTCTTGCTTCCCTACCTCTTTTTGAATTTGTGCTGTCCCAAACCAGATACAATATTCCCGGTGAATCCCAACCAAAGCATAAAAGTGTGGCACTATTATTTCCCTTGATTTAGGCACTATTCTTCTATTGATGCAGCCTAGAATCGCATTGGCTTTTAGAGCTGCTACAAAGAATCATACCAACCTCTGGTCTACTAGGACTCTCAGCTCCCTTTCACACGGAGTGTTGTCAAGCCAGGCATCTCACATCCTATATCTGTGCAATGTCTTTGGAGGTTTTCCTGTATACAAAACCTATATGCTTAGGTGTGTGAATAACCAATGCAAATAGACCTGGGGTAAAACTCTGCATGCCTTGAACATGATTCAAATATATCTGCATCATCTTTACTTGTGACATGTGTCAATTTGAAGAGATGGGGTTCTGATTTTTTTAAAAAAATAGTATGAGCAACAAAACTGGAATGTGTGAGTGAGATTATTTGGATAGTCACACTAAAAAAGCAACAATGTCTGAATAACATCAGAAGGCCAGGAAAATCAGAAGATGCAGTTGCAAACGGTGGAATCTGTTTAGCTTTCATAGAGTTCCTTTCAGGGTTTGAAGTCAAGGCTAAGGCAGATGTCAGCATGATTTGGAGAACTACAGATTACCCCCGGTGCTTGAGATTTCTGTCCTCCTCTGCTCCTACTAAACCAGCTCAACTAGTTGTAAGATGATGGCTTTCACGGCCAAATAATACAGGGATGACGTTGATATTCAGTGCATTATGTTACACCACAGGATTTTTTCATCTTGCTAGTTCTGAGTGTTCCTCGTAAAAGCGTTGGCCCGGCTTCTTTCATTAATCCTGGTTTCAAAGTCTCCGTCATGTTGGTATTTTATTTTATACCTTGGAGGAAGAAGATTCTCAGAGGTTTCCGAAGCTTCAGGAACCTACAGGAAGTTTTTTTGAGAAACATATAGGAAGCTTTGTGACAGCAAACCCTGCAGAGCGGAGGAGAGTTTGGTCCAGGGAGCTGTGGTTTCTAGACCTCTCATTCCTTCCCTGAGCTTCCAAAATGGCAGACAGGGCAGGATTTGCATTTTGCCTTTACTCCAAAGAAAAACTAGTAATGACTCTCTACGGAAGCATGCTTTATTCAAAATGGCGAGGTGTTATTATCTATTCCAACAGACAGTTTCCCTACAGACCAGAAAGTTCAGCTGCATACACACAATGGAGGCAGGTACTGTACAGCATTCATTAAGTTAATTCATGAAATCATATAACTCCTAATAATGACTTTTTTCACCAAACGTTCTTGGCTGTCTTGGAATCCAATGCAAGGAGCCAAGACAGGGATTGATCTTAGGGATCAAAGTGACATATCCATGAAATAAATAGGATAGGTCCACCTTAGGGTCTCCATAAGTCGGAAATAACTTGAAGGTACACAACAACCATAGCGTGGCTGCAGTTGAGAACCAAAAAGCTGGGAGAGAGCAGCAAGGGAGAACGATTTCCAAAACAGCCAATATTTAAAAACACTGTACAATTAAATGGGTGCCTCTGTTGGAGTTGGGAACTCTGGTGGGGTTCAAGTCACCCTTCTTCTTGGAAACTACTTGGTTCATCGCTCCAGGGTCGGTCCTTTTGTGGGGTGTGTTCCTTGGCACCTAAATCCAGAGTGGCGCTGTGGACTCTGATGTGCGGCGCAAGCGTCTTGGCTTATGGAACTAAACCAGGCAGACGAGGATGACTTCTGTTGCCAGCTGCTCCTTTGGAATTTGGGTTCATCACGAAAAATACCCAGACAGCAATTAGAGAAATACAAAGGGCATCCCAAGGATGCCAGGAACAACACCTCCAGACCCAGTTATTTTGGAACGTGACGTTCAGTTATTGTAAAGAGGGCAAGAGAAATACAGTATAGGGAAAAATATATATCAGGTGACATATTTTACAAAATCAATACCTGTACGCACTGAAGCCTAGCCTTCAGGCCTTGTAAGGAACCGTATAAAAGCTGTGGTGATTTCCCTTCTTTCCAACAGCGTCTTCCGACTTCTTTGGCTTTCTGCTTTCGTGCATCTTCTGCTGCTGGTAAGTTGTCTTGAGCTCCTTCTTTTGTCAGATCAGGGAAGGTAGGAAGGAAGGAAGGAAGGAAGGAAGGAAGGAAGGAAGAACCGCTTGGATATTTCAGGAACAGAGATATTGGGGGACATTGATTCTATGGGGGAAACTCATGTTCTTTGACAGAGAGGTGTTAGCTATGGATAGCAAGGTCTGCAATGTTGATGGTGCATCTGGTAGGAACATGGGAGATGCAGGGCCTTTTGCGGAGATACTACCAGGATCTCTGCAACTCCCTTCCCAGAGAAGTTAATAAGATTACTTTCTTTTCTCAAACAAGCAAAGACTTTTCAATTCCAACAACTACTTGGTGATGAATAATAAAGGGTCCCATCTTTTACAATGCACACTGGGTATTGCTGTGCTCTCGGTGTGTGTGCATTTTAATCTATGTTTTTACCTAGTTTTAATTTATTCTGCTGGTTTCATTGGTTTTTCACTTCTGCATTTTGCAAATGTCAACAATGTTTTTTTTTAATTGTCATAATCTGCTTTGAGTCCCAGCCTGTGAAAAAGGGTGGAATATACTGTAACTACTTTGGTAAATAAGTAAAGTGTTCTATATCCTCCCAATTTTTAAAAATGTGCATGCTTTTCTTCTTTTTAATTCTATTAATAGTTGAATTATACGTTAAGTGTTGCAAGTTGTGTACTTTAAATTGCATCCCTCTGTATAGTAGTGAGTCACCTTGGCTTGAAAACCAGAGCTGGCACAAAGGCAGAGCAGACTATAAGAACATCAACAAAGACTGGGTATGTCTCAGGCAGCAAGTCCTGGGTTGCAACACTCAGTGGTTGGCATCCAGTTTTTTATACTGGACAGATCCAGTTCGTCTGCTTACTGGTGTTAATAGTTATTTAAAATTAATTTTAATTTTGTAATATTAAGTACTGGATGTTGGCTGCTTTGATTGTTTTATTACAAAAAAGCGGAGTATAAATATAAGTTTTATTGATTGATTGATTATTGTACTTATAGTCCTACCCTGCCTTTGTGCCAGCTGTGAAATTCATGCCAAGGTGGCTCCCTACAGTTCAAAGGGAAGCCATAAAAGGACACAACGAATAAAAGATATAATTCAATTATCAACAGAATTAAAAGCAATTAAAAACATACCCATTTTAATGGAGGAATATAAAGCTCTTTATTTATTTACTTATTTATATCCTGCCTTTTATGACTCAAAGTGGCTCACAACAGTTTAAAAACATTGTTGAAATTTGCAAAATACAAAAGTTACAAAGTTTTTTTCAAAAAAGGGGGAAGAAAGGAATAAGAAAAGGTCTTTGTTGGCGAACAAAGAAGGCTCCTTAGTGATAGTCTTGGGGCTGAGCAAAGGGACTCCGTGAGACATTCTTGGTCCTAGCAGACTCTTACTGGGGGATAATGGTGCCCAGATAGCCCGGACCTAAGCCACTAGAGTATTTTAAGTCAGACCTGGCATTTCCATTCCTAACCAGCATTTTCTGTACCTGGGAGGCAACCACTGAGAAGACCCTTTCCAAGGTCCCAAGAGCCATAGCAGAGAATGTTTAAAGAATGAAAGAAGGGAACGCTTCTCTTTTTAATTGGTAGATCACTTTGTGTCCCTATTGTAGGGGGAAAGGGGGATATAAACAAAAACCATCATCATCATCATCATCATCATCATCATCATCACCACCACCATCTCCTGAGCATCTCAAGGCAGGCTTATTTTGGGGATGGCATTGGCCAGGCGGCTTGGAACTGAGCCATTCAGGGCTTCCTGAGTCATAACCATCACTTCCGTTCTTGTCATTCCAGACTCTTCTCCATCTTTCCAGGATGACCTCCATGCCAATCGGTGTCATACCTTACATTGTCCGAATGTCCATCCCAAGTAACTCTGGATATCCAACTAGATCTTTGGTTGAAGGCCTGGGCCAGATGTCGTCTATTTCCCCCAGTTTCACCAACCGTGGAGCGATGGGGGTGAGAGCTGGCCAGGAGGATGAAGTAATCATCCAGATACCGCCCGTACTTTTTCCTCTCTCACCTCTATTGGGTCGGAGAATTTAGCCAGAGCCACATGATGGGAGGAGACCCAGCTTGTCTTGCCTCTCCTGATGCTACCCAGGAATCTCACTTTCCAATAGAAAGCAGAAGGTCTCCTCCCCGACTGCAGCCACCGGCCACTGACTCCCTGCTACACATCTATGGCTGAAGCTCTCCCAGACCTGGGTATCTTAGAGGTTGAGCATCCCCTCATCCACTCCCTCAGTTCCTCTGCCATTTCTTAACATTTGCACCTGCCCCCAGTTCTCCAGCATCCATAATCCCAGTTAAACTGGAAGGGACCCCACTCTGCTGATCTGTCTTCCTCCTTTCTTGCTACACTTTGAAATTCCTGGTCCAAGACCATTTCCCCTGCATTCCTCTTTAGCAATAAAGCTTCCCAGCAGCATGCCTTGGCCTCCTCTTGCATTTATTGTTTACCTTCAGTTTATACAATCTACACTTTTGGGCATATAATTTCAGCCAAGATGAGGAGGGCTGGGGGTTTGGTGACCATCTAGTCCTGCGGCTGTGTGTCCCTGACGTTTTGCCAAAGCAACCATGGAAAGGTCCAGCTATAGTGACTGGATAGTGTTTGTATTAAGAACCCAAGCCCTCCCTCCAGTCCATCTGCCTTGGAGAGAAGAACCACTGGACCTCATCCCCTTCCCACCACCTTTCCCTTCTCCGTTTGTGTTATCTCTTCTAGATTGTAAGCCTGAGGGCAGGGATCCGTCTAACTATAAGATTTGATGTACAGCGCTGTGTAAATTTACAGCGCTAAATAAGTAAATAAATAAATAAATGTTTTGGACAGTCACTCCCACCAATCCCAAGTACGATGTCAGGATTTCAGGGACCTGGGGTATCTAGACTGGAGTAATAATACAATTTGAGACTCCTTTAACTGTTATGGCTCCATCCTACAGGAGCCTGGGGTTGGTAGTTTGGTGTGACACATGGACACTTTGGCAGAGAAGGCTCAAGACCTTGCAAAACTTCAAGTCCTGGGATTCCAGACAATGGAGCTAGAGCGTTTAAAGGGGTGTGAATCTGTATCATTTCTACAGTATATATATATTGATGAGACAATGTCCCTTATTAGAAGAGGGTGTATATATATATATATATATATATTGATAAGACAATGTCCCTTATTATAAGAGGGAAAAGGCAAATCCTGCCCTGTCTGCCATTTTGCAAGTTCAGGGAAGGAATGGGAGGTCCAGAAACCACAGCTCCCCGGACCAAACTCTCCTCCTCTCTGCAGGGTTTGCTGTTACAAAGCTTCCTATAGGTTTCTGAAGAAGCTTCCCGTAGGTTTCCGAACTTTCAGAAACCTCCGAGAAACTTCTTCCTCCAAGGTATAATACAAAATACCATCATGGTGGAGACTTCGAAACTGGGATTAATTACAGAAACCAGGCCAATGCTTTTACGAGGAACACTCAGAACTAGCAAGATGAAAAAAATGCTGGGATGTAACATAATGCTCTAAATATCAATGTCATCCCTGTAATATTTGGCCATGAAAGCTATCATCTTACAACTAGTTGGGTTGGTTTAGTAGGAGCAGAGGAGGGCAGAAATCCCAAGCACCGGGGGGGGGGGGGGTAACCTGTTCTTCCATCTGCTTGAACCTTGCCTTCAAACTTTATGAAAGGAAGCCTATGAAAGCTAAAGATATTCTGCCATTTGCAGCTGCATCTTCTGATTTTCCTGACCTTCTGCTGTTATTCAGACGTTGTTGCTGTTTAGCGTGACTATACAAATAACCTCACTCACACATTCCAGTTTTGTTACTAATACCATTTTTTAAATTAGAACGGTATTTCTTCAAATTCACACGTGTCACACGTAAAGATGATGCAGATATATTTGAATCATGTTCCAGGCATGCAGAGTTTTACCCCGGGTCTATTTGCATTGGTTATTCACACACCTAAGAATATAGGTTTTTTATACAGGAAAATCTCCAAAGACGTTGCACAAGTATAGGATGGGAGACACCTGGCTTGACAACGGTCAGTGTGAAATGGATCTAGGAGTCCTCGCAGACCACAAGTTGAACATGAGTTAACAATGTTATATGACAGCTAAAAAGGTCAATGCTATTCTAGGCTGCATCAACAGATGGATAGAGTCTAGATCAAGGGAAGTAACAATGCCACACTATTATGCTTTGGTTGGGCTTCCCCTGGAATATTTTATCCAGTTTTGGGCAAAACAAATTTAAAAAAAAAAGATGCTGAAAAGCTGAAGGTTATCCAGAGGTGGGTGAACAAAATGGTGGAAAGTCTGGAAACAATGAAGCCCTATGAGGAGAGACTTAAGGAACTGGGTATGTTTAGCCTGGAGAAGAGAAGGTTAAGAAGTGATATGATCACCCTGTTTAAGTATTGGAACGGGTGTTACATTGAGGATGGAGCGAGCTTGTTTTCTGCTGCTCCAGAGAGTAGGACCTGGAACAATGGATACAAACTGCAGGAAAAGAGATTCCACCTCAGTATTAAGAAAAACCTCCTGACTGTAACAGCTGATCAAATGGTGGAAGACGCTCCTTCTTTAGAGGTTTTCAAACAGAGGCTGGATGGTCATCTGTCACAAGGGCTGCTTTGATGGACATAATGGCCCTTGAGGTCTCTTGCAATGATACCATTCTATGAACACACCAGGGCCGCAGTTGAGAAACCAAACCAGACAATCAAGGAGCACCAAGAAGAACCATTTCCAGAAAACCCAGTATTTGAAAACCTTGATTTAAATCATGGAACTGTAGAAACATATAAAGTTGGAAGTGACCCCAAGCATCCCATTTCCTGGGTTGCGCTCCTTGGCATCCCAGCCAGAGCGATGCCTTAAACACTCATGTGAGGGAGGTACGCCTTGGTTTCAGGTACAAACCAGGAGGAAGGGAATGGCGGGTGCTGCCAGCTGCCCATTTGGAATTTGGGTCCATCATCAAAAATTCCCAGACAGAAATTAGAGCAACACAAAGAACTTCCCAAGTTGGCTGGGCATAACTCCAGCCCCAGTAACTTTGGAACATGACGTTCAGACGCTGTAAACGGGGAATTTAATTAAAGTAAACAGGGCAAGTAAACAGGGCAAGAGTAATATAAAAAAAAAGGGGGGGTGGGACTAAATTTTACGAAATCTGTATCTATATGCTCCTTAGCCTGGCCTTCAGATCTGGAAGGGAACCGTATAAAAGTTGTGGCAATTCCTCAACTTTCCAACAGCGTCTTCCGACTTCCTTGGCCTCCTGCTGCTGAGCGTCTTCTGCTGCCGGTAAGTTGCCTTGAGCTCCGTCTCTTATCAGATCAGAGAAAGACACGTTCAGGGTCTGAGATACCGGGGGACTTTAATTCGAAGAGGAAAACTAATGTTTACTGGTAGACAGATGTTGGGAATGGATGACAAGGTCTGAAATATTGTTGATATCTAAAAGTGAACTTTGAATACAGCTGGTCAGCTCCAAACATCCACAAAAACTTTCAGAAATGATCTCGAGGAAGGTTTTTGTCAACTGGGCTCATGGAATCGTGGAAAGAGACTTTTGAAAACTGCCGCGGCAATAAGAGAGGAACAGGCATACTCTTTTCTTAAAAACCTCCTGGACTAATTTATTTTCATTTTATTTAATTTATCTCCCAGGATGGGAGCACAGATGGCACTAACAGCCTGCCAGGAATTAAAAAGCCCTTTGCCTACTGACAGAAAGGCGGCAAAGAAGGGTCGATTCCAGCCTCCCTCGCAATGCTCTTGGGAACAAGAAAAAGGGGTTGTTTGTTTTTTTACTGAGGCTATGGAGGCAGGCAGGCTCTTAGTGGGGGAGAATAATACACACACAAGCTGATCCTAAGCCATACGGAGCGTTTTAGGTCCGAACCAGCCCTTCCACTCATAACCAGCAATTTTGCTGCTTAGAAGCAGCCATGGAGGAGACTCATGTTCCTAAGAGCCATAGCAGTGAAAGTGTTGGGGTTGAAAGAAGGGCCTCTTATTTTAATATTTGTAAGTCCCTTTGTGTCCGAACTGTGGAGGAAAGGGGGATCTAAATACATAGAGAGTAGTCCCCTTGGTATCTGCTGGGGTTTGGCTCCAGGATACCAAAATCCATGGATGCTCAGGTCCTGATTAAATGCAATGGCGTAGTCTCTTCTACAATGGTGTTTCTTATATATAATGGCAAAAATCAAGGTTGGCTTTTAGGAATGTGTATTTTTTTCCAAACTGCGGATTGTTTAATCCGTGGATAAAGAATCTGTGGATATGGAGGGCTGACTGTGATGATGATGATGATGATGATGATGATGATCATCATCATCATCATCATCATCATCATCATCATCGCCTGAGCATCTCAAAGCAGGCTTATTTTGGGGATGCCATTGGCCAGGCGGCTTGGATGCCATTCAGGGTTTCCAGAATCATAACCATCACTTTTGTTCTTGTCACTCCAGACCCTTCTCCGTCTCTCCAAGATGAGCTTCATGCCGATCGGTGTCACACCCTTCAGGTGTGAAGGGATGGGGTTTGGCATCAGTAGGTCCCTTGCAGGCAATGGCTCCAGCCTGGGCCCGGGAAATGAGGTCAACATAGCCATCCGAGCACCACTAATTGTTGTTACTATCTATCCTGGAGTTGGCAGGGGAGTTTAGTAAAAGCCACTTGATGGGAGGAGAGTCACCTTGTGTTGGCTCTGCTGATGGCACCCGGGCATCGCGCTGTCCAAGAAAAAGCAGAAGACCTTCTTCCCGACTGCAGCCACTGACCACTGACCCCCTGCTATGCATCTGTGACTGAAGCTCCCCCAGACCTGGGTTTCTTAGAGGTTGAGTTCCTTGGGAGGTTTCCTCTGGCTTTTCCTATCATCTCCACCTGCTCCCAGTTCTCCAGCATCCATAATCCCAGTTAGACTGGGAGGGACCCCACTCTGCTGATCTCTCTTTCTCCTTTCTTGCTTCCTCTACTTTCAAATTGTTGGTCCAAAACCATTCTACCTGTGCTCCTCTTCAGCAATAAAGCTTCACTCCAACATGCCATGGCCTCCTTTGAGTTTATTATCTTTAATTTTTACAATCTACTCTCCTGGGCATATTTCTGGAGTTTCAAGCAAGGAGAGGAAGGCTAGGGGGGCTTTGATGACCTTGATGCTTTGTGTCCATGAAGATTCACACAAGCCACCATGGAAAGGTCCAGGCACAAGAGACGGAAAGGTTGGTATACCTGAGTCAACAATAAAAACCTGGTGCCCTTCAGATGTCAGTCCCATCAATCTCAAGTACAGTCTTCAATACTCAGGGATTCAGGGTCCTGGTGTGCATCTACACTGTAGAAACAAGGCAATTTAAAACCACTTTAATTGCTATGGCTGCATCCTACAGATCCCCGGGACCTGCAGTTTGGGAGAGGAGGCTGAGGACTTTGCAAAACTGCAAAAATCCTTGGATTCCAGGATAGAGATTGAGTGTTAATGGATGCCTCTTCCAGGTGTAGCTCTGGGGCTTGGCTTTCATGCCTCTTGATGGCTGACCCTGGGTAAGTCACACTCTCTCAGCCTTGTGGGAAGGCAAAGGTCATCCTCTTTTGTGGAAATCCCATCACTAATCACTAGAACAGGAAGTCCATAAGCCAGAGGCACATAAACAATAGGCAACTTTCCTCCAAGCCACAAGTATTAGTTGGTTGTCCATCATGGAAGAGCCAAATATCTAGAACCAAGAGGCCTTCGGGGAAACTGGTGGGGATGGGTTGGTGAGAAGGGAAGAAAAGGTGGCTTGCCAGGGAACAATGAGCAAAGAATGCTAATGAGGGGAACACCAAGAGCATACCAAGCATGTCAGGCACAGCTCCAATCCCTGTCATTTTGGAACATGAAGCTCAGTTACTGGAAAGAGAGAGATCAATTAACGCAAATTGGGCAGGAGAAATATAGAAAGAAAGACTCCTAGGTGGCCTATACTTTATGGAATCAATATCTATATGCAGCGAAGCCTGGCCTTCGAGCAATAAAATGAACCATATAAAAGCTGTGGCGATCCCGCCGTTTCCAGCAGCATCCACCGCCTTCCTTGGCCTCCTGCTTTGGAGCATCTCCTGCTTCTGGTAAGGTCTCTTGGGCTCCGTCTCTTCTCCGATCACGGAAGGAAGGACCCCTTGGATTCAGGAACAGAGACACAGGGAGACATTAAGTCTAAGGGGAAAACTAACATTCACTAACAGAGAGGTGTTCTCTATGGGAAGCATTACTTTCTATCACACATATCTAATGATGTGCAGGGCCTTCTCGGTGGATGCTCCCATCCATCCATCCAATCATCCATTTATTTATACCCTGCTTCTCTCTTAGTTTGGACTCAAGACAGATATATTTGTGTGTGTGTGTGTGTGTGTGTATGCCAGAATAGTCAAAATGGCAGACAAATAGAGCACCAAGAAGAGCTAGTTTCGGGATACCCAACTTTTGGAAAAACTGAACAAGTAAATGAGTGAGAAGTCGAAGGCTTTCATGGCTGGCATGCATAGTTTTTTGTGGGTTTTTCAGGCTTTGTTCTAGAAGAGTTTATTCCTGATGTTTCACCAGAATTTGTGGCTGGCATCTTCAGAGAATAAAATATTTCTCTGTTGGAGTTGGGATCCCCATTGAGGTTCAAGCCATTGGCAATGACACCCCTTCTTTCCGAACCCTACTTGCCGGTATGGTCTGCCCTTTTTGTGGGGTATATTCTTTGGCATCACAGCCAGAGCAATACTTTGGACTCTCACAGGAGATAACTTATGTTGCCAAGCTGCCCCTTTGGAATTCGGGTTCATCAACAAAATCACTGGGATCTTAATGAAAGGAACACAAAGAATAGCCCAGTTATACAAGGCACACCTCTAAACCCTCTAATTTTTGAACATGGAGTTCAGTTATTGTAAAGGAGGAGCTTCATTAATTCATGTAAACAGGGCAGGAGAAACATGGCGGGGGGGGGGGAATGGGTCACCTGGATCCACTGAAGCCTGGCCTTCAGATCCCGAAAGGAACTGTATAAAAACGTGGCACTTCCCTCTTCTCTGGCATCATCCTCTTACTTCCTTGGCCTCCACCTGTTGAGCATCTTCTGCAGCCGGTAAGTTCTTTTCAGTTCCATCTCTTTTCAGATCTGGGAGGGAGGGAAGGAAGGAAGGAGATATCCTCTTGGATATCTCAGGATCAGAGATATTGGGGGCATCAATTCTAGAGGGGGAACTAATGCTTACTGACAGACAGATAATAAGTATGGATAGTAAGGTCTGAAATGCTGATAGTACCAAGAGGCCAACTTTTGATACAGCGCCGAGGCTGCCAAAAGTCTCTGACCATGCTTTAAAAAGAATTTAAGTAGAAAACAATTTAAATTCACTCAGGATCCTTTTGAAACCTCTTTCCATAAAAACCTCCAGTATGAATTCATAAAAATCTTTATATGCTACTTTCTCCCTGGATGAGACCCAAGGCTGCCCTAAAACCCTGCCAGGAAGAAGAAAAGGTTTTTGCTTGCAAAGGAATGAGAGAAAAGGGAACTGTACTGAGGCCCTGGCAGCCTAGGCAGGGTCTTATTGGGGAATAATGATGCCCAGATTGCCTGGACCTGAGCCATTTGGAGTATTTTAAGTCAGAACCAGCACTTTCCCATTCAAAAACAGCACTTTTGGTGCCTGACTCCAGCCACTGCAAAGACCCTGTTCCTTGTTCCCAACACTTCCTGGAGAGAAGGTGGTGGGAATGGAAGAAGATCTCTCCTTTTTAAATTGGAAAGGCCCTTTGTGTCCCAACCGTTGGACAAAAAATAGGATATAAATAAATAGAATAATGATGATGATCTCCTGAGCATGTCAAGATAAGATTATTTGGGGGATGCTGTTGGCCAGGTGGTGTGGAACTGCGCCATTCAGGGCTTCCTGGGTCATAACCATCCCTTCTGTTCTTGTCGTTACAAACTCTTCTCCGTCTCTCCAAGATGAGCTCCGTGCCAATCAGGGTCATATCTTGCATTGTCAGAGTGTCTATCCCAGGTTACTCTGGATCCCCAGCTGGATCTTTGGTTGAAAACCTGGGCTGGATGTCATCCATTTTCCCCAGTATCATCAACCATGGAGCAATGGGGGTGAGAGCTGGCCTGGGGAATGAAGTCATATTTGAGCATCCGCCCTTAGTTTTTTACATCCCAGGTTTATTTGAAGAAAGAGCTTAGTCAGAGCCACTTGACGGGAGGAGACCTAGTTTACCTTGTCTCACCTGATGCCACCCAGGAATCTCACTTTCCACAAGAAACCAGAAGGCCTCCTCTCCGACTGCAGCCACTGGCCACTGACCCCCTGCTCCATATCTTTGGCTAAAACTCTCCCAGATCTGACATATAATGCTCCATATGGCTTAGGTCCACACTATCTGATCAACAGTATTCACCTGGATGAGGCTGACCAGACCATGAGAGCCTTAACAAAGTCCCTCTTTCTCTTACCATCATTAGGGAAGCGTATTTGCTTGCACTGAGAAGACCCTTTCCATGCTCCCAAGAGTCGTAGCAGAGAAGGTTTAAGGAATGAAAAGAGGCCTCAGATAAGGGGAATATAAATAAAAATCTCCTCCCTCCTCCTCCTCCTCCTCCTCCTCCTCCTCCTCCTCCTCTTGTTGTTCTTCTTCTTTTGAGCATCTCAAGGTAGGGTTCTTTTGGGGATGCAACTGGCCAGGCAGCTTGGAACTCAGCCATTCAGGGCTTCCTGGGTCATAGCCATTACGTACGTTCATGTTGTTTCAGACTCTTCTCCATCTCTCCAAGATGATCTCCATTCCGTTCAGTGTCACACCTTGCAATGTCCGAATGTGCATCCAAGGTTACTCTGGATACCGAGATGGATCCTTGGTTGAAGGTCTGGGCCAGACGTTGTCCATTTCCCCCAGTTTCACCAACTGTGGAGCGATGGGGATGAGAGCTGGCCTGGGGAATGAAGTCATCATCCGACGACCGCCCTTAGTTGTTGTTGTCCCACCTGTATTTGGACTGAGAAAGTAGTCAGAGCCACTTGATGGGATAGAGACCCAGCTTGTCTTGTTTTCCCTGATGCCCCCCAGTATAATCTCACTTCCACAAGAAAGCAGAAGGCCTCCTCCCCGACTTCAGTCACCGGCCACTGACCCCTTGCTACATATCTACGACTGAAGCTCTCCCAGACCTGGGTATCTTAGAGGTTGAGCATCCCCTCATCCACTCCCCCGGTTCCTTGGAAGGTTCCCTCTGCCTTTTCCTATCGTCTGCACCTGCCACCAGTTCCCCAGCACCCATAATCCCAGTTAGACTCAGAGGGCCTCTTTCTGTTGACCTCTTGTCCTCTTTTCTTGCTTCTTTCACTTTCAAATCCCTAGTCCTAGACCACTTTCCCTGCGTTCCTTTTTAGCAATAAAGCTTCTCTGCAGCATATCTTGGCATACTCTTGCATTTATTGTTTATCTTCAGTTTTTACAATCTACACTTCTGGGCATATAGTTTCAGGCAAAAGGGTGAGGGCCGGGGTTTGGTGACCATCTAGTCATCCTTCTGTGTGTCTGTGACGTTTCACACAAGCAACCATGGAAGGTACAGCCACAAGCGACTGCATATCTGGATAATGTTTTGGAAAGTCACAATCTCAAATATGACGTCAGGAATTCAGGGACCTGGGGTACATCTACACTGCAGTAATAATGCAGTTTGAGACTCTTTTAACTGATATGGCTCCATCCTACAGATGCCTGGGATTGGTAGTTTGGTGTAACACATGGATACTTTGGCAGAGAAGGCTCAAGACTTTGCAAAACTTTAGTTCCTAGGCTTCCAGAGGATGGAGGTAGAGTGTTAAAGGGGTGTGAATCTGCATCATTTCTACAATATAGATATATTGTTGAAACAGCATCCATTATTATAAGGGGTGTCCCTTATTTGAGACCTACATGTTTTGGGCCCTCGTCTTAGTCTGTGGCATGAGGGATTTCTAAGGAAATTCCACTAAAGTGGGCCTAAACAGAGACCTTGATGAAGTCACAATCTCTCAGCCTCAAAGGAAGGCAGTGACAACCCACCTTCATGCAAATCCTGTGAAGAAAATGCTAGAATAGGTCCACTTTAAGGTCTCCATAAGTTGGAAGTGATTTCAAGGCACACATCCACCCATCCACCCATCCAATCATCCCTTTATTTATACCCTGCTTCTCTTAGTCTAGACTCAAGACAGATTTTATATATATATATATATATATATTCCTTCTTCCTGAACCCTATTTGCCCCTGACCCCATGCTCTGCCCCTTTTGTGGGATATATTCCTTGGCATTTCATTCAGAGCAACACTGTTGACTCTCACAGGAGACACAGGTGTCTTGGATTCGGGTGCAAAACATCCATCAAGAGATTACTTATGTTGCCAAGCTGGCCCTTTGGAATTAAAGTTCATGAGCAAAAACACTGGGATCTTACCAAAAGGAACACAAAGAATAGCCCAGTTATACAAGGCACACCTCCAACCCCTCTAGTTTTGGAACATGAAGTTCAGTTACTGTAAAGGAGGAGCTTCATTAATTCATGTAAACAGGGCAGGAGAAATATGGGGGGGGGGGGGAATGGTGGCCTGTACTTTACCAAATTCACTCAATTCTGAACTGGCCCCACTTTCATTTCTTTCGAAATCGAGGAAAATTCCTCCCGTGTGATATCGTCCCAAGTCATTCAGGGCTTCCTGGGTCATAACCATCACTTCTGTTCTTGTCATTCCAAACTCTTCTCCAGCTCTCCAAGATGAGCTCCTTGCCAATCGGTGTCATGTATTGCAAAGCCCGAATGTCCATCGAAGGTTGCTCTGGATACTCAGCTGGATCCTGGGTTGAAGGTCTGGGTCAGATGTCATCTATTTCTCCCAGGACTCTTTCATACAAGGCTAAATTGGAAGTATAATTTAAGGTCAATTTGAATGCAAACATGGGTTTTATGTTATTGCAAATTAACTCTTCGCACGCAAATTTGGGCAAGAGGGAAGCCAATTCGAATGCAATCATGGGTTTTACGTTATTGCGAATTAAAGCTTCGCATGCAAATTCGGGCAGGAGGGGGTTATTTTCGGGTAATGGGAAGTAATTCCGAACGGAGCAGGGGTTCATGTAAATTCACTAAACAAGCGAATTTACATAAATCCGCATTGGCTCCATTCGGAGTTGGGAGAAATTCCTCCCCGTTTGAAGGAGTCTCCAGTTTCACCAACCCTGGAGCGATGGGGGTGAGAGCTGGCCTGTATGAAGAAGTATTCATTGAATAACCGCCCTTACTTCTTAATCTCCTGCCTGTATTTGGACTGAGAAATTAGTCAGAGGCACTTGATGGGAGGAGACCCAACTTGCCTTGTCTCTCCTGATGCTACCCAGGAATCTCACTTTCCAATAGAAAGCAGAAGGCCTCCTCCCCGACTGCAGCCGCCGGCCACTGACCTCCTGCTACTCTTCTATAGCTGACGTTCTTCCAGATCTGGTTATCTTAGAGGTTGAGCATCCCCTCATCCACTCCCCCAGATCCTTGGGTGGTTCCCTCTGCCTTTTCCTACCATCTGCACCTGCTTCCAGTTCTCCAGAATCCATAATCCCAGTTAAACTGGGAGGGACCCCTTCTTTGCAGGGACCTGGGCTTCATCTACACTGTAGTAATAATGCAGTTTGAGACCCCTTTAACTGCTATGGATCCATCCTAAAGAAGCCTGGGGTTGGTAGTTTGGTGACATACAGGGACACTTTGGCAGAGAAGGCTCAAGACCTTGCAAAACTTCAAGTCCTAGGAGTCCAGAGAATGAAACTAGAGCGTTTAATAGGTTTTGAATCTGCATCATGTCCTCAGTATGCACGTATTGTTGAGACAATTTCCCATATTATAAGGGGTGTCCCTTATTTGAGATCCAGAAAGCCTGTCCCTTCTGCAAAAGGGAAACCTCCGAGAAGCTTCTTCCTCCAAGGTATACATGGTGGAGACTTCGAAATCAAGATTAATTAAAGAAACCAGGCCGATGCTTTTACGAGGAACACTCAGAACTAGCAAGATGAAAAAATCCTGGGGTGTAACATAATGCACTAAATATCAATGTTATCCCTGTAACATTTGGCCATGAAAGCCACCATCCTACAACTAGCTGGGCTGGTTTAGTGGGAGCGGAAGAGGGCAGAAATCTTAATTTCTCGAGATGATTCATGCATCCGACTGAGCCTTGCCTTCAAACCCTGAAAGGAATCCTATGAAAGCTAAAAAGATTCCAGCTTTTGCACCATCTTCTGATTTTCCTGGCCTTCTGCTGTTATTCAGACATTATTGCTTTTTATTGTGACTATCCAAATAATCCCACTCACACTTTCCCGTTTTGTTACTCATACTATTTTTTAAATCAGAACTGCATCTCTTCAAATTCACACGTCACAAGCAAAGATGATGCAGATACATTTGAAACATGGCATGCAGAGTTTTCTCCTGGGTCTACTTGCATTGGTTATTCACACAGACAGGAATATAACACCTTTATACAGGAAAACCTCCAAAGACATTGCATAGATATAGGATGGGAGACACCTGGCTTGACAACAGTCAGTGTGAAAGGGATCTAGGAGTCCCAGCGGACCACGAATTGAACATGAATGAACAGTGTGCCGCGGCAGCTCAAAAAGCCAATCCGATTCTAGGCTGCATCAATAGAGGTATAGCATCTATATCAAGGGAAGTAATAGTGCCACAGTATTATGCTTTGGTTGGGCTTCACTTGGAATATTGTATCCAGTTTTGGGGCAAAACAAATTAAAAAAAGATGTCGAGAAGGTGGAGCGTGTCCAGAGGAAGGTGAGCAAAATGGTAGAAAGTCTGGAAACCATGGAGCCCTATGAGGACAGACTTAGGGAGCTTTATGATTTTATGTTTATCTGGAGAAGAGAAAGTTAAGAGGTGATATGATAGCTTTGTTTAAACAAAAGGCTAGGACTGTCAGACAAACAAGGAGCACCAAGGAGAACTATTTCCACAACACCCAGTATTTGAAAACCTTGAAGAATTAAATCACAGAAACATATAGAGTTGGAAGTGACCCCAAGGGCCCCATTTCCTGGGTTGCGCTCCTTGGCATCCCAGCCAGAGCAATGCCTTAAACTCTCATGTGAGGGAGGTACGTCTTGGTTCCAGGTACAAACCAGGAGGAAGGGAATGGCGGGTGCTGCCAGCTGCCCATTTGGAATTTGGGTCCATCGGCAAAAATTCCCAGACAGCAATTAGAGCGACACAAAGAACTTCCCAAATTGGCTGGGCATAACTCCAGCCCCAGTAACTTTGGAACATAAGGTTCAGACGCTGTAAATAAGGGATTTAATTAAAGTAAACAAGGCAAGAGTAATATAGAAAAAAGGGGGAGGCCCCTAAATTTTACGAAATCTGCATCTCTATGCACCTATGCCTGGCCTTCAGGTCCGGAAAGGAAGCGTATAAAAGTTGAGGCGATTCCCCAACTTTCCAACAGCGTCTTCCGACTTCCTTGGCCTCCTGCTGCTGAGCGTCTTCTGCTGCTGGTAAGTTGCCTTGAGCTCCGTCTCTTATCAGACGCATTCAGGATCTGAGATACTGGGGGACTTTAATTCGAAGAGGAAAACTAACCTTTAGTGGTAGACAGATGTTAGGAATGGATGACAAGGTCTGAAATGTGGGTGGCTTCTCGAAGCAAACTTGTAGTATAGCTGGCCAGCTCTAAACATCCACAAAACTTTCAGAAATGATCTCGAGGGAGGTTTTTGTCAACTGGGCTCATGGAATCGTGGAAAGAGACTTTTAAAAATTGCTGCCGCAATAAGCGAGCAAAGGGAAAGGCCTTTCCTTAAAAACCTCCTGGACTGATATGTTTTTGTTTTATTTAATTTATATGCTGCCTTTCTCCCAGGATGGGACCAAAGGTGGCACTAAAACCCTGCCAGGAATCAAAAAGTCCTTTGCTTACTGACAGAAAGGCGGCAAAGAAGGGTCGATTCCAGCCTCCCTCGCAATGCTCTTGGGAACAAGAAAAAAGGGTTTTTTAACTGAGGCTCTGGAGGTCCAGGCAGGCTCTAAATGGGGGAGAATGATGCCCAGATAAGCTGATCCTAAGCCATACGGAGCGTTTTAGGTCCGAACCAGCCCTTCCACTCATAACCAGCACTTTTGCTGCTTAGAAGCAGCCATGGATGAGACCCATGTTCCTAAGAGCCATAGCAGTGAAAGTGTTGGGGATGAAAGAAGGGCCTCTCATTTCAAAATTTGTAAGCCCCTTTGTGTCCCAAATGTGTGTGTGTGTGTGTGTGGGGAGCAATATAAACACATATACTGTATATGGTACATAGAGTGTATGGTATTGGTATCTACTGGGGTTTGGTTCCAGGATATCAAAATCCGTGGATGCTCAGGTCCCGATTAAATGCAATGGCGTAGTCTCTTCTACAATGGTGTCTCTTCTATAAAATGGCAAATATCAAGGTTAACTTTTAGGAATGTGTATTGTTTTCAAACTGCGGATTGTTTAATCCATGGATAAAGAATCAGTGGATATGGAGGGCCGACTGTGATGATGATGATGATAATGATGCTGCTGCTGCTGATGATCATCATCATCATTTCCTGAGCATCTCAAAGGAGACTTATTTGGGGGATACAGTTGGACAGGTGGCTTGGATCCCATTCAGGGTTTCCTGAGTCATAACCATGACTTCCGTTCTTGTCGTTCCAGACTCTTCTCCTTCTCTCCTAAGATGAGCTTCATGCCGATCGGTGTCACACCCTTCAACCCAGTTGGATCCTCAGCTGAAGTTCTGGGCTTGATGTCTCCTCGTGGGCCTGGATTCACCGCCAGTGAAGGGATGGGGCTTGGCATCAGTAGGTCCCTTGCAGGCAATGGCTCCAGCATGGGCTCAGGAACTGAGGCCAACGTACTCATCCAAGCACCACCATTTTCTGTTATTATCCGACTTGGAATTGGCAGGGGAGTTTAGCAAAAGCCACTTGATGGGAGGAGAGTCGCCTTCTGTTGGCTCTGCTGATGCCACCCGGGCATCTCGCTGACCAAGAAAAAGCAGAAGACCTTCTTCCCGACTGCAACCACTGACCACTGACCCCCTGCTATGCATCTGTGACTGAAGCTCCCCCAGACCTGGGTTTCTTAGAGGTTGAGTTCCTTGGGAGGTTTCCTCTGGCTTTTCCTATCATCTCCACCTGCCCCCAGTTCTCCAGCATCCATCATCCCAGTTAGACTGGGAGGGACCCCTCTCCGCTGATCTCTCTTCCTCTTTTCTTGCTTTCTCTACTTTGAAATTCCTGGTTCCAAGGCCATTCTCTCTGTGTTCTTCCTTAGCAATAAAGCTTCCCTGCAGTATGTCATGGCTTAATCTGTCTTTATTATTTATCATTAATTTTTACAATCTACATAGCTGGGAATATTTCTGGAGTTTCAAGCAAGGAGAGGAAGGCTAGGGGGTCTTGGTGACCATGATGCTGTGTGTCCACAATAATTGACAGAAGCCACACTGGAAAGGTCCAAGCACAAGAGACAGAAAGGTTGGTATATTTGAGTCAACAATAAAAACCTGATGTCAATCCCAAGTACAGTGTTCAATACTCAGGGATTCAGGGTCGTGGTGTGCATCTACATTGTAGAAACAATGCAGTTTAAAACCACTTTAATTGCTATGGCTGTATTCTACAGACCCCTGCAACCTGTAGTTTGGGAGAGGAGGCTGAGGACTTTGCAAAACTGCAAAATCCTTGGATTCCAGGATGGAGATAGAGTGTAAAGAGGTGCCTCTCCCAGGTCTAGCTCTGAGGCTTGGCTTTCATGTATACTACATTTGCACTAGAAACACAGGTTACTAAACCTAGACTTTGGTCCTTATCAGACAGGAAGAATTTCTCTTTATTGCAAATGGTGCCAATTCAAATTCACACGAATTTGCTAGTTTAGCAAATTCATGTGAATTCCTATTGCGTTTGTAATGCGTTCAGAATGACTTCCCATTACCTGAAAATGACCCCCCCCCCCCATTGCCCGAAATTGCGTGAGACGCTTTAATTTGCAATAAGGTAAAACCCATGATTGCGTACTCAAACTGTACAATGTTTCGGTGGAAGTGTGTGCATAGTCATGAATACAAATATATATATATATATATATTCCTTTCACTTCTTTCTCTATGCTTCCATGCTTGCAGAGATGCCAACAAAATACTGTAAAACCCTTGGTGCCATTGCTATTTGTGTCTCCTGGCCAACACTTTTTGTTACAAATGTTAAAGGTCCCTTTTTTGCATTCACTTCTCTTGTATATATTTCAGACATTTGTTGCTCTCGGGCGCCCTCCTGTGGCTCAAACAGTGCACTCTGGCCCTTTAAGGCTGCTTTGGTGCAAAGGCCATTATTCCTTATCCTGCAGCGCCCTCTAATGGCAGAATGGGGCACTGCAGCTGGCCCATTCAAAAATTGGCCACAGGTGAAACCAATGGAAATGGAGGACCACATTCAAGACCTGGCCACAGGTGAAACCAATGGAAATGGAGGAACACCTGAGTCAATGCTCCATCCTCTGCCTCAGGTGGAAAGGATAACCTGATGGGACCTTGCAACAGCAAGGAAGGCACTTTATTTTTGGAAGAAAGAGGTTCTAGGAAAAGCAGAGGCAGCATCGGTGCAAAGTTAAAAGCTGTAAACTGCTTTGCAAATTGGTTTGAAGCGGTGACCCTGGTTCACACTTGAACCGAATCGCTGAAGCAATTCAGAGAGGGGGTTCATGTGCATGCACATTTAACCTGTGTCTTTTCGATGCTGGTTCCCCCCCCCCCCATCTTTTTGGATAAATTGATTCTGCACAAGTGCGAACCAGGTGCGGATCCGAATCGGTTTAAATCTGCCCTTTGGCCATCTGGAGCGGGTCCTTATTGAATAGATTCATTTGTCAATGTGAACCACAAGTGGGTCATTTCGTTTCATTTTGCAGCAAGAAAATGCGATTGGAGCAAATGTAGTGGAAACCATGCTCCGCTGCCGAATCGATCCATCAATTCACATCACAAAGCGACTTATTTGTAAGTGGGAATGCGGCCCAAATATCAAAGGGCTCCAGGGTATAAAATATACCAACACGGTGGAAACTTTGAAACCAGGTCTAATTAAAAGAACCAACTCAGAGCTTTTATGAGGATCGTGGAGAACTGCCAGGATGAAACCAAGCCAAATTGGAACATAATACGCCTAAAATTAATGTAATCCCTGTAATAGTTGGCCATGAAAGCCATCGTCTTACAAGTAGCTGAACTGGTTTAATAGGAGCAGAGGAAGGCAGAAATCCCAAGCACCTGCAGTTTTCCAAATCCTGCCTGCACCCACCTGAGCCCTGCCTTCAAACCCTATGGAAAGCTGTTGAAATTCCCCCTTTTACAGAAAGGACATGTTTTCTGGATTTCAAATAAGGGACACACCAATTATTATAAGGCATATATCAATAATAAGATATACCAACAATATATCTATATTGTAGAAATAATGCAGATCCACAGCCCTTTAAATGCTCTAGCTCCATCCTCTGGAATCCTAGATTTTGAAGCTTTGCAAGGTCTTGAACCTTCTCTGCCAAAGTGTCCCTGAACTCTTTCAAACAGGAGGAATTTCTCCCAATTCCGAATGGAGCCAATGCGGATTCATGTAAATTCGCTTGTTTTGCGAATTTACCTGAACCCCTGCTCCGTTCGGAAGGCATTCGGAATTACTTCCCATTACCCGAAAATAACCCCCCCCTTGCCCGAAATCGCGTGAGAAGCTTAAATTCGCAATAGCGTTAAACCCATGTTTGCATTCGGAGTGACTTCCCTTTTGCCCGAATTTGCGTGAGAAGAATTAATTCGCAATAACGTGAAACCCCAGGATTGCGTTTGGATTGCCCTTGGATTATACTTCCAATTTCCCACGTCTGAAAGAGTCCCCTGTGTCACACCAAACTCCCAATGTCAGGCTTCTGGAAGATGGAGCCATAGCAGTTAAAGGGGTCTCAAACTGTGTTATTACTACAGTGTAGATGCAGCCCAGGTCCCTGAATTCATAGTACTTGGGATTGGTGGGAATGACTGTCCAAAACAATATTATCTTCTTCTTACTGTAACCCACCTCAATCCATAGGGATATAAATTATTATTACTACTACAATTATTATTATTATTTTATCATCACATATCCAGATACACCAGTCACTTTGTGGCTGGACCTTTCCATGGTTGCAAAATGTCAGGGACTCACAGCCGCATGACTAGATGGTCAGCAAACCCCAGCCCTCATTGTTTTGCCTGAAACTATATGCCCAAAAGTGTAGATTGTAAAAACTGAAGGTAAACAATAAAGTCAAGAGTAGGCCATGGCATGCTGCAGGGAAGCTTTATTGCTAAAGAAGAAAGCAGGGAGAATAGTCTCGGACCAGGAATGTCAAACTGGAGGAAGCAAGAAAGGAGAAAGAGAGAGATCAACAGAGAGGGGTCCCTCCCAGTCTAACTGGGATGATGGATGCTGGAGAACTGGTGGGAACCTCTGAAGGAACTGGGAGAGGGGATGAGGGGATGCTCGACCTCTAAGATACCCAGGATCCTTCCCACAACTCCTTCAGTTGGTTATATAAGAGACTCTGGGAGCAGAGGAAGAACATTATTCCCTTTGGATTGAGCAGAGTCACAGTGTGGGAGCTGAAGAATTGATTTAAATTTGTTTAAATATAGTTAATACTTCATAGGCAGGCCACTGAGGAAGACTTTCAGATGAAACACATCTGGCCTGAAATTTGGATATTTTAGTATTATTAAAATACCAATTGCTTTTGATTTTTTGCACAATTCTCAGTGGGGTAGTTATACTTTTAGAAATTACACCATTTTTTTCTGCTCCCTAGATTAGTTGTTTATTCCTTATAAAGTTGGTTTTTTTATATTGGGAAGTGGGACCACAGTTATCCTGTTCCTTTATCATTTTGGCAGAACCCTTTTGGTTGGTGTTTTGGTTATACTTTCTGGGTTCTTTGCTTGTAGGGACTTGAGTTGGTTTGTTGTTCCTGCACTAAAGAAATAATGGAGACTGACCCTCCTTTAAAGCGCTCCAGCTCCATCCTCTGGAAACCTCTTGGGGCTTCTCTGTCAAAAAGTGCTGGTGTCTCACCAAACTACGCATCCCAGGGGTCTGTAGGATGGAACTATGGCAGTTAAAGTGGTCTCAAACTGCATTATTACTATAGTGTAGATACACCCGAAG
This sequence comes from Urosaurus nigricauda, assembly GCA_034509955.1. Taxonomy (NCBI): domain Eukaryota; kingdom Metazoa; phylum Chordata; class Lepidosauria; order Squamata; family Phrynosomatidae; genus Urosaurus; species Urosaurus nigricauda. The sequence continues at coordinate 1,493,923 of JAOEGL010000010.1, forward strand.
TCCATGAATTCCTAACATCGTACTTGAAATAGTTGGGAGTGACTTTCCAAAACCTCTGGAGGGCACCAGGTTTTTATCCATGATCCAGATATACCACCCTCACAAGTCTCTTGCGCTTGGACCTTTCCATGGTTGCTTGTGTGAAACATCAGAGAGAGACACAGCCGTACGGGGAAATGGTCACCAACACTCCCCACCCTTCATCTTTTTGCTTGAAACTCTAAGATCATGCCCATGCTGTGGATTGGAAAAACTAAATATCAAATACAAAGTGAGAGGAGGCCATGGCATGCTGCAGGGAATCTTTATTGCCAAAGAGGAACACAGGGAGAATGGTCTTGGACCAACAATTTCAAAGCAGAGGAAGCAAGAAGAGGGATCCCTCCCAGTCTAACTGGGATGGATGCTGGAGAACTGGGGGCAGGTGGAGATGATAGGAAAAGCCAGAGGAAACCTCCCAAGGAACTCAGCCTCTAAGATACCCAGGTCTGGGGGAGCTTCAGTCACAGATGCATAGCAGGGGGTCAGTGGTCAGTGGCTGCAGTCGGGAAGAAGGTCTTCTGCTTTTTCTTGGACAGCGCGATGCCCGGGTGCCATCAGCAGAGCCAACACAAGGTGACTCTCCTCCCATCAAGTGGCTTTTACTAAACCCCCCTTCCAAATCCAACTACAGGTTCGATTCTAACAGTAACTGCTGGTACTTGGATGACTATGTTGACCTCAGTTCCCGGGCCCAGGCTGGAGCCATTGCCTGCAAGGGACCTACTGATGCCAAGCCCCATCCCTTCACTGGCGGTGAATCCTGGCCCACGAGGAGACATCAAGCCCAGAACTTCAGCTGAGGATCCAACTGGGTTGAAGGGTGTGACACCGATCGGCATGAAGCTCATCTTGGAGATGAGTCTGGAACGGCAAGAACGAACGTGATGGTTATGACTCAGGAAATACTGAATGGTATCCAAGCCGCCTGGCCAATGGCATCCCCAAAATAAGCCTGCCTTGAGAAGCTCAGGAAATTATGATGACCATCATCATCATCATCATCATCATCATCATCATCATCACAGCCAGCCCTCCACATCCACAGATTCTTTATCCATGGATTAAACCATCCACAGTTGGGGAGGGGGAAATACACATTCCAAAAAACCAACCTTGATTTTTGTCATTTTATATAAGAGACACCATTGTAGAAGAGACTACACCATTGCATTTAATCGGGACTTGAGCATCCACAGATTTTGGTATCCTGGAACTAAACCCCAGCAGATACCACTGGGACCACTGTCTATATATTTATATCCCCCTTTCCCCCACAGTTTGGACACAAAGGAGCTTACAGATTTTTAAAAAGAGGGGCCCTTCTTTCATCCCCAACACTTTCACTGCGATGGCTCTTAGGAACTTGGCTCTTCTCAATGGCTGCTCCCTTCCTCTCAAACAAGGCTCACATATACACACACCCCACTCACTTCCATGCTACCAGCCTCTGAAGATGCCAGCCACAGATGCAGGCGAAATGTCAGGAATAAACTCTTCCAAATAGCCCGAAAAACCCACAAAAAACTATGCATGCCAAGCGTGAAAGCTTTCAACTTCACGCCAGTAAATATTAGTTTTCCTGCTAGTGTAATGTTCCCTTTTTCCGAGATCTGACAAGAGATGGAGCTCAAAAGAACTTACCGACAGCAGAAGACGCTCAGCAGCAGAAAGCTGAGGAAGTCGGAGGATGCTGTTGGAAAAGGCGGAATTGCCATCGCTTTTATACAATTCATTTTAGGGTGTGAAGGCCAGGCTTAGATGCATAGAGATGTTTTTTTGTAAAGTACAGGTCAGCTGAATAGATTTCTCCTGCCCAGTTTCACTTAATTAAACTCCTTCTTTGCAGTAACTGAACTTCATGTTCCAAAAATAGAGGAGCTGGAGATGTGCCTGGCAGACGTGGGCTATTCTTTACATGTTCCTTCCATTAACATCCCAGGGATTTGGGTGACGAACCCTAATTCCAAAAGGGCATCTTGGCAACATATGTCATCTCTTGATGGGTGTTTTGCACCCGAATCCAAGACGCCTGCATCTCACTTATTGCTCTGGATGAGATGCCAAGGAATATACCCACAAAAGGGGCAGGCCATGGGTTGAGGAGCAAGTAGGGTCTAGGAAGAAGCTTTATTATTGTCAATGGCTTGAACCTTACTGGGGAGTCCCAACACCCAATAAATTCTTCAACGCTTCCCAAAGTTGGGTGTTCTGGAAATAGTTCTTCTCAGTGCTTCTTACATGTATGAATGCCCCAGCCATTTTGTTTCAGCTGCAGCCATGATATGTTTTTGGAAGGGTTCCTTCTAAAGTGGGTTGAATTGCTTCTTCCATGGAGAAACCTGGACTTCCAGGTCTTGTCTTGTGAAAGAAACGGCTGAGCTTGACTTACTAAGAGACTCCGTACAGGAACCTCAAGGGGTTCAATGTTCCCCCCCAGTTGCTTTTTATCATAGAATAGGGATTCAGCCTGCGTTCGAAGGGGTTACACTCTCCATAAAGACGTGGCAGTCCTCCTGGTTTCTGCCATCCTCTGCTCCTATGAAACCAGTCCATCTAGTTGTAAAATTAATGATTTCAATGCCAAGTATTACAGCGATTACATTGATACTTGGCTTTGGTTTATTCTCAACAGTTCTCAGTGTTCCTTGCAAAAGCATTGGTTTGGTTCCTTTTCTTAATCCTAATTTTCAGATGATCATCAAGTTGGTATTTTATACCTTGGAGGAAGAAGCTTCTGAAACCTATGGGAAACTTTGGGATAGAAATGCAGGATTTGCCTTTTGCCTTTCCACCAAAACTCGTAGTGCCTCTCTATGGAAGGATGCTTGATTCAGAGGGAAGAGACATTATTCTTATCCGTTCCAAGAGAAGAGCCAGTTTAGCTGCATCCAACTCTGGAGCAACAGTCATTAAGTTAATTATCTCAATTAAATAACACAAAAGGATGGCTTTCTTCTGGAAAGATTCATGACTGAATTACGGGAAGCTGTAAAGGGATAACCCTTTGAGCTTTATTTATTTTGTTTAGGTGCCACCTTTTTGACGGAGTGAGAGTCAGCGCAGCTCGCAAAGAGCCTCGGCCTCAGGATTAATTTAAAGACAAGTAAAAATCTTCACATTGAAACAGTGTACAAGCATTCAAAAGCATTCTTCCCCCCAAAGAGTACCCCCAGAGAGTAACAAAAGGCTACTTATAGGAAATGATCTTTGCCTGCAGAGATGGTCCATCCTGATCTCCGATGGAAGGGATTTCCAGGCCTTGGAGAAGCCACCAAGAAAGCCCTCTCTTGTGTCCTGACCAACGATGGTGGCAGGACTCTATACAAAGCCTTGCCCTGTGGATCATAGGACTCTGGCTGGTTTCTACAGGGAGATTTGGTCTTTCAGATAGTCCAGATCTAAGCTGGATAAGGCTTTATATGCCATAAGCAGCACTTTCAATTTGGGTAGCTAACATTGTTGCATACTCCTTATATCGTATCTTTGGGAACAAACCATCCCTTCCTTGCCTCTCCATCAATGATGGACCTGCTTGGATGAACACTGTGCTGTGGCCTCCCTTCAAGAAGATGAATGAATGAATGAATGAAATTTATTATGGTTAGTGAGCAATACAAAAGGGCAACAAGCAATGCAAAAATCAATCCAACAAATAGTACAAAAGGACAACAGCAAGGAGATACCTTGGGCGAGGCTTATCACTTCCTGGGAGAAATAGTATTATGCAAGAAATTTTATCAATAATTCAAAACTTAAATACATTCTAACAATAACACCGTAGAAAACCATTCAAATAATAAAATCATTATAATTGAAATTAAGGCACCGATAGCCTGGACCTAAGCTGGATAATGCTTTATAGGCCATAAAGAGCACTTTCCATTTGGTCTAGAAAGTACTGCTAGGAAGGATGGAATTAGGTGAATTTTAATTAGCTGAAATTTGCAAGAGGAGGGTCCTAACAACACCCTTCAAAATCAGGTCCCTTTGTGCCTACCAGAAAGACCAGGAATCCCTTGAGTCAGAACAGAGAGATAGGCTTCTTCAATTAATTTCTAATATTTATTAAAAAGGGAAACAACCATCTCAACGATGAAACACGCATTCACGCACACACGCACAATACTCCAAGAAGCAAAAGGGAGGAAAGATGGGCAAATACTCAATTCAGAAGGCTTCTCCAAGGTCTGTAAAGAGGTGGACGATGATGAGGCACGGCCACCGAAATGTGGGGCTGGATGGCCGAGGGACTCAAACGGGCACAAAGTCCAGCAGCGCTCCGAAAATACCACACTTGAGTTGAAAAATCCTAGGCTTATATAGGCTCAAACTGGCCTCCAGCAATGGGCTTAGTGTTCTAGCCGGGGTTTAGACAAAGGCGCTGAGCTTTGTTAATCCGAGGTGGAATGATTGCTGAAACAATGAGCTTGTGCCTTGACACGGTCTAGGAAGGCAGCTAGCTCTATGGGTGAATCAATTAATAGGATCACGGGCACCTTAAGCGTAAGGCTTGGAAGAAAAAATTTGTGTTGTCTTCTCCTTGAAGGTGATAGCTCTCCCATTCGGGCGACTCCGAAACATTCCTTGTAGGGGATTTCCAAAGGTGTTTTTCAGGGGTCGATGCAAGGACCCTCTCCTGCCTACTTGACCCATTGGTCTGTGGACAACGGCTGCAAGGCTGGCCGGGTCAGTTCGAGGTAATACATGGGACAGAAGACACTATGATTTAATATAAAGTCATATTTAGTAACATTACCAGGTAGCCAACATTGTTGTATACTCATTGTAACTTATCTTAGGGAACAAACCACCCCTTCCTTGCCTCTCCACCAACGATGGACCTGCCTGGATGACAGCCGTGCTGTGGCTTCCCTTTGAGAAGATGTTAGCGTGTTGTTTCTGGGGCTGTCCTTGAGGATTGGCCAGATACCCACATGTTTTGGGTTTCTTTCCATCATTGTGTGGGTCTCTCGGTTCCTCTCAGGTTTGGTGTGTGCTCAGTTGCCTGATATCTAAGGACGCATTGGCTGAAAGGATGAGGACCACCAGGCACATCAAACCTGGATCCTCTGCCCCATTGGCATGGATGTTGTGCCCAACCTTCCTGCAGCTGGGCCCAAGGACTGAACGGTGCTGTGGCATGATGGTGATCTAAGGAAGTTCAACTAAAATAGGACTAGAGTGACCTTGATCAAGTCACAGTCTCTCAGCCTCAAGGGAAGGGAATGACAACTCCCCTGTCTGAGCAAATCATGCCAAGAAAACGCTAGGATAGGTCCAACTTAAGGTCTCCATAATTGAAAATGAAACAACCATCCATCCATCCCTTTATGTATATCCTGTTTCTCAGTCTAGGACTGAAGACAGCTTGAAAAAGAAAAAGAATATAGTCAAAATGGCAGACAAATAAGGAGCACCGAGAAGAGTTAGTTCCTGGATACCCAACTTTTGGAAATGCTGAACAATTAAATGAGTGTCTCTGCTTGAGTTGGGATCATTGGCATTGACACCCCTTTTTCCTGAACCCTACTTGCCCAACACCATGGTTTGCCCTTTTGTGGGGTGTGTTCCTTGGCATCCCATCCAGGGTGATACTGTGGACTCTCACGGGAGGTGCAGGTGTCTTGGATTCGGGTGCAAAACACCCATCAAGAGATGACAAATGTTTCCAAGCTGCCCCGTTGGAATTAGGGTTCATCAGCAAAATCACCGGGATCTTAATGAAAGGAACAGAAAGTATGCCAGGCACATCTCCAATCCTTCTAGTTTCAGAACATGAAGTTCATTTACTGTAAAGAAGGAGTTTCATTAATTCATGCAAACAGGGCAGGAGAAATATAGGGAAAAAATGGGTGACCTGTACATTATGAAATTGTCACCTGGATCCACTGAAGCCTGGCCTTCAGATCCCGAAAGAACTGTATAAAAACTGTGGTGCTTCCCTCTTCTCCAGCAGCATCCTCCGGCTTCCTTGGCCTCTGGCTCTTGAGCATCTTTTGTGGCTGGTAAGTTCTTTTGAGATCTATCTCTTCTCAGATCTGGGAATGAAAGAGGAAAGGAGACATCCTCTTGGATATCTCAGGAGTAGGGATATTGGGGGACATTAATTCTATTGGGGGAAACTAATGCTTACTGGGAGACAGGTGTTATTTATGGATAGCAATGATGTTTGCATCATTGAGAAATAATGAGACGTTAATCTAAATGCAAAGTCTGACAAAACGCGTTCCCTTCTACTTTCGGGAACTTCCCAAAAGCGAAAAGGATTCTGTTTTGTTGACTTTGCATTCAGAATAATGTCACGTTATTCTTCATTGATGACAATGCATCTGAAAAACAACCCTCAAAAGTGGGGGTTTTGTGGATTTTAAAATCCCGTTTCAAAGACTTTACTATTCCAACAGGCATCTGATGAGTATTATTATACAAGGCTGATTTTATACAATGCAATGGAAACCACTATGCTGCTGTGTGTATGTGTGTGTGTGTGTTTTAATATATGTTTTAACTTGGTTTTAATTTTTCTGGTTGTTTCACTGGTTTTAAACTTTTGCATTTTGCAAATGTTTTTTAGACGGTTGTAAGCCGCTTTGCATGGGAAACAGGCAAGATATAAATGGGTCAATAAATAAATATAATGCTCTTCCTGATTTTTTCATGGGCATGTTTTTAAATTACTTTCCATTTTATTAGTTGAATGCAATTTTCAGTTTTATAGGATGTGTACTTTGAAGTGTAGTGAGCCACCTTGGCTTGAATCCCAGGAATGGTGCAAAGGCAGGGTAAAAGTATAAGAACAACAAAAACAAGACTATTTCAGGATTTCTCGGGCAGCAAGTCCTGGGTTGCAACATTCCTCGACTGGCATCCATTTAGTGACAAAAGATTGGCAGAAGTCTTCCTGGAAAGGGAGATGGGTGCCTGTCCCACAATCTGGTCTTTTTCACTGGTCCCCAAAAACTCTCCTTGGAAGCAGCTGATGGCCATTTCAATAGAGCTGGACAGCAGGGGACACCTTCAGCTCTTCTCCTGTACATTAATGTGCTGCAATAGCCAGAGGGTCTTACCATGATTGTAGAAGAGTTTAAGCGGAGAACAATTTAAAATAACTCTGGATCCTTTCGCAAGCCCTTCCCTTAAAAACCTCCAGCACAAATTTATTTTTATATCTTTATTTACGTTATTTATATGCTGCCTTTCTCCCAGGATGGGAAACAAATTGACACTAAAACCCTGCCACAAATAAGAAAAGGTCTTTGCCTGCAAAGGAAAGAGAGAAAAGGGGACTGTACTGAGGCTCTGGCGGCGCAGACAGGGTCTTACTGGGGAATAGTGATGCCCAGATTGCCTGGACCAGAGCCATTAAGAGTATTTTGGCTCAGAACCAGGACTTCCTTTCAAAACCAGCCCTTTTGGTGCCTGGGTCCAGCCACTGCGAAGGCCCTGTCCAATGATCCCAAGAGTCGTAGCAAAGAAGGTGGTGGGAATGGAAGAAGAGCCTCTCCTTTTTTAATTGCTAAGCCCCTTTGTGTCCCAACCGTTGGACAAAAATGGGATATAAATAAATATAATGATGATGATGATCTGCTGAGCATCTCAAGGCAGGATTATTTTGGGACTCAGCCATTCAGGGATTCCTGGGTCATAGCTGTCACTTCCGTTCTTGTCGTTCCAGACTCTTCTCTGTCTCTGAAAAGATAAACTCTATGCCAATCGGTGCAATATCTCGCATTGTCCAAATGGGCATCCCAGGTTACTCTGGATACCCAGCTGGATCCTTGGTTGAAGGCCTGGGCCGGATGTCATCCATTTCCCGCAGCTTGACCAACCCTGGAGTGATGGGAGTGAGAGTTGGCCTGAGGAATGAAGTATTTGTTGAACGACCGGTCTTAGTTATTTACCTCCCAGGTTTAGTTGATCAGAGAGATTAGTCAGAGCCGCTAAGATGGGAGGAGACCCAGCTTGCCTTGCCTCTCCTGATACCACCCAGGAATAATCTCACTTTCTACAAGAAAGCAGAAGGCCTCCTCCCTGAGTGCAGCCACCGGCCACTGAAACCCTGCTACTCCTTTATGACTAAAGCTCTCCCAGACCTGGATATCGTAGAGGTTGAGCATCCCCTCATCCACTCCCCCAGTTCCTTGGGAGGCTCCCTCTGCCTTTTGCTACCATCTGTATCTGCCCCCAGTTCTCCAGCATCCACAATCCCAGTTAGACTGGGAGGGACCCTTCTCCTCTGATCAATCGTTCTCCATTCTTTCTTCCTCCACTTTGAAATTCCTGGTCCAAGACCACTTTCCCTGCGTTCCTCTTTAGCAATAAAGCTTTCCAGCAGCATGCCATGGCCTCCTCTTGAGTTTATTGTTTACTGTCAGTTTTTAAAATCTGCACAACTGGACATATAGTTTCGGGCAAAAGGGTGAAGGCTGGGGATTTGGTGAACATCTAGTCATGCGGCTGTGTGTCCCGGGCGTTTTGCCCAAGCAACCATGGAAAGGTCCAGCTACAAGAGACTGGCGTATCTGGATAATGTTTTTGACAATCACTCCCCCAAATCCCAAGTACGATGTCAGAGATTCAGAGACCTGGGCTGCATCTACACTGTAATAATAATGCAGTTTGAGACCCCTTTAACTGCTATGGCTCCATCCTACAGAATCCCTGGTAGCTTTGTGTGACTCTAGTACATTTTGGCAGAGAAGCCTTAAGACCTTGGAAAACTTCAGCTCTTAGGATTCCAGAGGATGGAGCTAAAGCATTTAAACGGGTGTGAATCTGCATCATTTCTACAGTATAGATATATTGTTGAGACAATGCCCTTTATTATATGGGGTGTCCCTTATCTGAGATCCAGAAAGCTTGTCCTTTCTGCAAAAGGGGAAATCTCAACAGGTTTCATAGGGTTTAAAGGCAGGACTCAGGTGGGAGCAGGCAGGATTTGGAGAACTAAAAGTGATTGGTATTTCTGCCATCCTCTGCTCCTGTTAAACCAGTCCAGCTAGTTGTAAAATGATGGCTTTCGTGGCCAACTATTACAGGAATAACATTGATCTTAGGCATGTTAAGTTCCCACTTGAGAATTGGGATCCCCATTGAGGTTCAAGCCATTGGCAATGACAGCACTTCTTCCCAAACCCTATTTATCCCTCATCCCATGGTCTGCCCCTTTGGTGGGGTATATTCCTTGGCATCTCAGCCAGAGCAATACTGTGGACTCTCACGGGAGACTCAGGCGTCTTGGATCCGGGTGCAAAGCATCCATCAAGAGATGACAAATGTTTCCAAGCTGCCCCTTTGGAATTAGGGTTCATCTGCAAAAAACACTGGGATCTTAATGAAAGGAACACAAAGTATGCCAGGCACGTCTCCAACCCCTCTAACTTTGGAACATGAAGTTCACTTACTGTAAAGAAGGAGTTTCATTAATTCATGCAAACAGGGCAGGAGAAATATAGGGGGGAAAAGTGGGTGACCTGTACTTTGCAAAATTGTCACCTGGATCCACTGAAGCCTGGCCTTCAGATCCCGAAAGCAACTGTATAAAAACTGTGGCGCTTCTCTCTTCTCCAGCAGCATCCTCCGACTTCCTTGGCCTCCGGCTCCTGAGCGTCTCCTTCGGCCGGTAAGTTCTTTTGAGCTCCATCTCTTCTCAGATCTGGGAAGGAAGGAAGGAAGGAAGGAAGGAAGGAAGGAGATATCCTCTTGGATATATTTCAGGAGCAGAGATATTGGGGGGGGGGGGCATTAATTCTATTGGGGGAAACTAATCGCTTTTAATTTTATTAGTTGAATGACATTTTCGCTTTTATAGGATATGTACAGGGCTGGTGCAAAGGCAGGGTAAAAGTATAAGAACAACAAAAATAAGACTGTTTCATTATTTCTCAGGCAGCAAGTCCTGGGTTGCAACATTCCCCGGCTGGCATCCATTTAGTGACAAAAGACTGGCAGACGTCCTCCTGGAAAGGGAGATGGGTGTCCATCTGAAAACTCAGTCTTCTTTGCTGGTTCCCAAAAACTCTCCTTGGAAGGAGCCGATGGGCCTTTCTATGGGGCTGGAAAGCACGGGACCCATCCAGCTCTTCATCTTTACCTGAATGTGCTGCAACAGATGCCAACAGAGAATGCCAAAGGCATCTTACCTTGATTTTAAAAGAATTTAAGTAGAGAACAATTTAAAATAACTCAGGATCCTTTTGCAAGCCCTTCCCTTAAAAACCTCCAGTGAAATTTATTTTTATATCTTTATTTACTTTTTTTATATGCTTCCCAAGATGGGAAACAAAGCAGCACTAAAACCCTGCCAGGAATAAGGAAGGTCTTTGCTGCATGCAAAGAAGGCCTCTCTAGTTAAGGATGGTGTTGGGAATGAGAGAAAAGGGGACTGAACTGAGGCTCTGCTGGTCCAGGCAGGATTTTAGTGGGGAAAAATGATGCCCAGATTGCCCGGATCTAAGCCATTTGGAATATTTTAGGTCAGAACCAGCACTTTCCCATTCAAAACAACCCCTTTGGTGCCTGGGTCCAGCCACTGCAAAGCCCCTGTCCTTTGATCCCAAGAGTCGTAGCAGAGAAAGTGGCAGGGATGGAAGAAGAGTCTCTCCTTTTGTATTTGGAAAGGCCCTTTGTGTCCCAACCATTGGACAAAAATGGGATATATATAAATATAATACTAATGATGATCTCCTGAGCATCTCAAGGCAGGATTATTTGGGGGATGCCATTGACCAGTGGACTTGGGCCTCAGCCATTCAGGGCTTCCTGGGTCATAAACATGACTTCCGTTCTTGTCGTTCCAGACTCTTCTCCTTCTCTCCAAGATGAGCTCCATGTCAATTGGTGTCATACCTTGCAACGTCCAAATGTCCATCCGCAGTTACTCTGGATACCCAGCTGGATCCTTGGTTCAAAGTCTGGGCCGGTTGTCGTCCATTTCCCCCAGTTTCACCAACCGTGGAGCGATGGGAGTGAGAGCTGGCCTGGAGAATGAAGTCATCTTTCAGCGACCACCCTTAGTTGTTCCTCTCTCACCTCTA